>ML786577.1:181546-197070 GCA_009831015.1 Picea engelmannii | reverse complement strand
CCCTGTTCTCCATGTTCAACGCATTACCTGATGTCTCACCTGTGCTTTTCCATTGCATTTCCTCACTAAGGATAACACCAACAACATCATCAAATTTTAAAGTATTTGAACCAGAGACAAAGTTACTTACAGCCATGACCAAGCCATTCCATCTTTCTGGCAATGAGCACAAGATTGGAATAGCCCTAACCTCATCATCAAAGTCCACTTTTACAGAACTTAGTTGATTAGTAACCGTATTAAATTCATTTAAATGATCTGCAACAGACCCACCTTCCGACATCTTCATATTAAATAATCTCTTCATTATAAATACCTTATTGGACGCCGAGGGTTTTTCATACAATTTGGTCAACGCGTCCATCAAACCCTTCATTGTATTTTCTTTCGAGATATTGAAAGCCACCAATGCTGCTAGCTCAGCCGTATCGTTCCTAGAGACTTTCTATCAAGAATCTCCCATTCTTCGTCCTTCATGGTCGTCGGCTTCTTTTCTACTCCGCTCAATGGTAGGAATAGATCATTCTGATATAAATAATCTTCCATCTGCATATTCCATAACTGGTAGTTTTGGCCATTAAATTTCTCGACCCTAAACTTTCCATCTTCCGACATTGCTCCCACTCGAACCAGGAACCCTCTTTTCCTGTGAGTTACCTTATGCTCTGATACTAGTTGTTAGAAAAACAGGACCGTGGACCAATAAAATAAAACAAATGTGGAAACAAAAAATAGAAGATACACAATACAAGAGAGACACAGATTTACGTGGTTCACCCAGTGTGAGCTACGTCCACCAGAGAAATTGCCAAGTCCTTTCTTTATTATTATCCAGCAAAATGAAGGGATACAGCCTACAACAAAACCCGTTGTAACTTCCTCTTCTTTCTCTCACAGTCTCCTCTCTCAGAATATAATACTCGCCAACATACATAGCTGCAATACATTTCCCTCATAAAAGAGGGTTGCCTTCTAGGGAAAAAAAAACCCTAACATAATCTCTATTGTTAGATCTGCGACCTTATAATGAACGGTCCAGATTTACAATGAAATTACAATATACTTTTACAAGGCAATTTTTTCTTCGGGGGCTTCACTCCTGAACCCCCGCTGGGGGCCCGCTTGCCCCCAGACCCCCCAGCCGGGGGGATAGTCTCCCCGGACTCCGTAGAGGGGGTACCCCCCCTCTGCACTCCCCCGTGTGGAAGAGTGTACATACTTTTGGGGTGTAAATACTTCATGGGGTATAAACATGGCTGAAAGTAAAAGACCTCTAAATCAGGAAGATAATCAGGCTCCACAACCAACACCAATTACCAAGGTACTAGAGAGTATCTTTTCGAGTTCTATTCTCGGTGGTACTATAACAATCAGGTGACCGATCGATTGATCTATGGATGGTTTCAGGATATCTAGGGGGGCTCCTGATATACCAGAGGTACTTGGAAGAGAAAGCATGTATACAAGTGTTGTCTAATGCGCTTCCACTCAAAGATGTACCAATAGGGGTTACAAGGGTGTCCAACAATGTGAGCTTAAAAACCGCTTGTATTTCCTGTGTGTATGCTTCCCTGACTACAGATTTATGCGTTGAACGACAGATCATTGTATTTTGAAGACACTAGAACATGTCTCTACCCAGAAAAAAAAAATGAACCCACAATTCTTACCGAGGAAAGTGCTCTAATACCACTTGTTATGCACCTGGTTATGTTATATTGAATAGAAATATGAATATCACATAAATTACCAACGAAACAACATAATAGAGAGAATATCACACCAAAATGATACCTTTATTGAAATGGGAGCAATGTTCACTTGCCGCTTCGAGAGGGAAACTTCCAGCAGAGCAACGATCAATTACAATAATTCTCAAGAAAAAGATTTCCCATACCCTCGACTCTTATTTATAGTAAATCTATCTACCAAAAGGAAAATATCGAGGAAGATCTTTATAGAAGTGGAAGCTTCCATTAGGTCTTCTTACATTTGACTTGTCCACTTTATTAAGTAGGCCTCATTTATTATTACGACCTTTATTACATGTAAAATATATTACTATACCTACAATATGAGGGGTTAGGGAGGTTAGGTCCCTAACAATGAATCAGAAACAAAGGGAAAATGTGTATTTCTTAGGTAAGATAACTGAGATCTAACCCTTGTTGTTGTCGAGAAGCAATTGTTTTTTGTGTGTGAATACATGAAAMTAATTTTTTATTGAGCACACACTCCAAGGACATCTTCCACAACAACAAAAACATCCCCAACTCTCCTTCTTAAGATTATTATTTGGTTTKCACTAGTTGATCACTTGGTTAAAATTTTATTTATTATGTAAGAGGTTTTGAGTTCATAAAGTGCATTTCACTTAATTGTAAAAGTGAATCACTATTAAATAACTTTAATATTTTATTTTAAGTTATTTGTTTTTGCATGCAAMTTTACTTTACAAAGTAACTTTATTGTAAGTTWTTTWTTTTTTTTTGAAAAAGTTCATGCATCCATTGTAAAGTGCATTTCACTTAATTATAAAAGTGAATCACTATTAAATAACTTTAAAATTTTATTTTAAGTTATTTTTTTTGCATGCAACTTTAATTTACAAAGTAACTACATTCTAAAAGTGATTCCCACTTATTCTATAAAAGTGGGTTACTTCATAAGTAACTTATTTAAAAAGTGAGTTTATAGGCAAAATTAGTGAAGGAGGGGAATCACCACGTGGACCAACTTCTACTTGTCACGTGGCTCTTTGGTTATTTTTTATGTTTTTTTTCAAAAGGGTATAACTTTCACATCTGAAGTCTGTTCTGAGTGTTGTGTTTTTTAAACAATCTATTTTTTCGAGAATAGTCCATCAAGAGCATCCATTTTTTATTTTAAATCCATATTCTTAGCATATTTTATTATGGATTCTCCCAGTGATCTTTTTCTTACAAGTACCAACTACTTCTAATGAAAATTCCATATGGAAGATGTATTACGAAGTAAAGGATTGCACATGATTACCTCGGGAAACAAAATAGAACCCAATGATGATGAAAATAAAGTCAAATGGGTTAATAAGAGTGATGGCGCATGTGGACTAGTCTGAATGTCCATCTCTCATGATTTAAGGTTTCACCTTCAAGGAATTGATGGCCCAAATAAAGCTTGGGACACGCTTGAAGCTGTGTTTGATAAACACAATATTATTTGAGCTCACTAGTTAGAAAATTAGTTAATGAATTTAAGTCCTAATGATTTTCCTTGCATTGAATATTATTTATATAATTTCAAAACACTTATACTTTTATGTGTAGACTGCAAAATAGATCTAAAGCAATACCGATGCATCTATTTTATTCTTTCTAAGCTTGGTAGTGCATATTCCGTGTTTGTGATCTGAATCTCGGGGGCTGAGATCTGAATGGCTTGAATGCCGATAGAGTAGGAGATTAGACATACCAATATTTCATGAAAAGAAGCATGTACAAAAACATGTAAATGAAGTACTTGGGAGGTGAGGCTCAAAGAGGAGCCTCACCTCTAAAACCAATTACTAGTAAATCACTCAGAGCTAATTAATCTCACAATGAACAATAGAAAATATGAGAGAAGCCAAAATGCATAACTTGATATTATGAGAAGGCTTGCTAGACCTTTATATAGCATTACAAAATGGTCCATTGGACAAAGAAAAAAAAACTCATTACATGAGTCTATATTATTAGTATAATAGATCTAACTACCTAGCTAACTAAGTAGCGGAAAATAAAACCCAATACAATAATGTAAATAACTCATTATATGAGTCTCCATTATTATAATAATGGATTTAACTACCCAACTAAGTAAGTAGTGGAAAATAAAACCCAATACAATAATGTAGAGGTGGGAGTCTCTTTGACCCATATGGGCAACCTGTTAACACAATTAATTAATGAGGAGGTGAGCATCTCTTTGATCCACATGGGAAATCTATTATCTTTATAGATTTATGACTTTTTCATCTAAATTTATACCACATACCCCCTAAAATTTGGATCATTCCTCCCCCCTTAGAAAATGATGGTCCCCATCATTTCAGCCATGATAAAAAGAGAAACTCCATTATCGTACCATTATGATTACAATGTGAAAAAACCCAATGAAGATAAGGGTTTTGTGTGGTTGATCCATAACCATGGGTTTGTGGTTGACCCATAAAATAGTGGAAAATGACATTTTACATGGGTAGAAAAATAAAGAAATTTTAATAAAATCCCAAAATTTAAAAAAATTATATGGAAAATTCGTGACTTTGGGGGGTGTGAACATCCTTCTTCAAATCTATTCATGACTTATGCTACACACGATGAAATCCAATTCCGTCGAAGACCCATTTAAGATACTGAAGAGATATTTCCATAGATATATGGAACTTGTTCTGAGGTGGCCCATTGATTGAGAAAAACCGGGACAAATTTGAAGGGCGCACGACCACGTTGGTTACATACATGTGTTGCTTCAAACAAATATATCTCATAAACCAGACAATGAAATGAAGTTCCACAAAATACCCATTTGAGAAATTGAAGAGATATTTATATCCATATGTGGAACTCCTTCTTTAGTTTCCTGAACAAGGAGAAAAGTACCTTTGAAGATGGTGGTACGCGTTGCCTCCTTGGGTCAAATACTTGCTAGGATTCAATCGATCATATCTCTCAAACCAAGAAGCCAAATGAGATTCCACGAAATACCCATTTGATATATTGAAGATATTGTTACACATTATTTTGGTCACCCCAGTGATCTATTGACAACATGTGTTCATGTTCCCAAAAATAGCCTTTCTTCATGAGGAAAGTGAATGACTTTCTCTTCTTAAAAACCCTATCAAGGAAGGTTGTCATAGGCTACACCACATGCAGGGTGCGATGATCCTTGATCATTGCCCTCTGGCCTAAATCTAGGTTGCGATGTCTCCATAGGATGCTCTATAGCTAGGGTGCGACGATGTCAAAATATGAAGAAAAGGGGAAGTTTCATGAAAGTTCTAGAAGGGGATATTCTAGAAGATGAGGTGGCATTCGTATGGTTGACATTTTACTCGCTTCTCTGATTTGGTGGGATCATCCTAATCTCTTCAACCATATCTCTCTACCTTATATAAAGAGGGATTTCTCATGGAAAAGGATAAGGTTAATGAAGGTTGAATAGGCTAAGAATTGGATGAGGAATTCTACTTCAATTCATACTTGAGGGATTCATTTTAGTTCATCAAGTCATTGTGGATCTTCTTCATTCAAGGTTGGAGCAAGTGTGTGTGTTGGAGAAAAGGGCCATCGAAAGGGGACCTTATGAAATCAAGGATTTTGGTTGTAATCTCCACTTTCATTTAATATGATACAACAATATGTTTCTTTCCCATAAAACTATTCTCGTTTTATTGTATGATTCCTTGATCACATGCATAAGTTCTTGTTGAGTACATTGTGTTGTTTTCACTTTGGTTGGTTTGTGTTCCCTTGCAGATTCAATATCACAAGAGCATCGGAGTGGAGCTAAGATGACAATGGAAAGAGAAAGCGATATTTAAACGATATGTTACCCATCTCTTGTTAAATAGTGAACTCAATGGTTAGAACTTAGGGGAAGCGTCATGTTTTGTTCTATTTTGTTCTAGATCTAGGTGGATCTAGGAAGATCTGTTTATGTCCACATTTACCGATTAATCCCATAAAAAATATCCTTCCATAAATATGTGGAAATTCTTCTGTCATTTTCTGAGAATGGAAAAAAATACCGTTGAAGATGGCGGTACGCGCGCATTCATTGGTTCAAATACATGATGATATTCAATCGATGATATCTCTCAAACCAGGAAGCCAAATGAGATTCCGTGAAATACCCATTTGAGGTATTGAAGAGATATTTATAATGAGATATGGTAGAGCCTATAAAATTCTATGTATAAGTCGCATAACCTATTAAAAGTTGGCTGAGTGTATAGGGCCACAAAATATGCCAAGGGTTTGTAGAGAAGCATGGGTTGTTGTAGAGGTTGTGGAACCTCCATGCGGAGCATGGACACCCTGCAATGTTTTTGAAAATGTTGTAGACCAATGGATGTAGTGGATCCATTTATAGATGTAGTGAATCCATGTATGGATGAAGTGAATCCATGTATGGTTCTCCTTGTAATGGTGAACGAAGATCCGAGGGTAAAAAAAAGGCCCTGTAATGCCTGTGGACCAACCATGATTCTTACAATTTTAAATGTTTGAACCTGCAAAATGCTTCAAACCCTTGTTCTGATGGAGAGCATACCTGCTTTGATACCACTCATCTAGATCTCGGGGGCTGATATCTAGATATCTTGAATGACGAGAGACGAGGAGCTTAGACATGAAAATATTTAATGAAAAGAAGCATGGACAAAAACATGTAAATGAATTACTCGGGAGGTGAGGCTCAAAGAGTAGCCTCACCTCTAAAACTAATTACTAGTAAATCACTCAGAGCTAATTATTCTCACAATGAACAACAAAAAATATGAAAGAAGCCAAAATGAATAACTTGATAGTACGAGAAGGCCTGCTAAGCCTTAATATAACATTACAAAATGGTCCATTGGACAAAGTAAAAAAAAGTTCATTAAATGAATCTCTATTATTAGTATAATAGATCTAAATACCTAGCTAACTAAGTAGTGGAAAATAAAACCCAATACCATAATGTAAAGAACTCATTAAATGAGTCTCTATTATTATAATAATATATCTAACTACCCAACTAACTAAGTAGTGGAAAATAAAATCCAATACAATAATGGAGAGGTGGGACTCTTTTTGACCCATATTGGCAACCTGTTAGCACAATTAATTAATGAGGAGGCAGTGTTATAGCCGTAAAATGCCATACCTATGCATAAATGGCATTGGCCTTTTTACTTACACCATTTTCCAAATTACTGCTAAGGATATCTCTTAAAAAAACATTTTTGGAGCATGTACGCACCCTGCTGCACTATTTCCCATGTACAAACACATGTTTCATGCTAGAAAACTTGTGTACATACATAGGTTGAATGCTAAAAAGCCTACGTTTACCTCCAAAATTTGCAAAAAATAAAAAATTACAAGGAATTCGGCGGAGTTTACGAGCTATCGAGGGTTTCCCAACCATTTGACCGATTGTAGCCTATCCCCAAACCAAATAACCATATTTTTTTCATATAAAAAGATGTCTTGGGGTCCCATTTACAAATCAAACAAGAGAACAAAGAAACTCTGCCAAAATCCCTTCCCCCTCCAACCCCAAGCTTTGCAATTCTTTCTGAGATTTGGCCTCAACAATCCCTTTCATCCCTTTCTCTTTATGCAATCCCTTCCGTTTTCCCAAAGATATTAGTTTATTGTGAGAGGAATCATGGGAATGATGCACTTCGAGCAACAGTAAGAGGATCCCATACCTAGTTCATGGAGCGCCTGCCAATGAGAAGGTTGTAATCTTGTAATATTTAGTTTGAATAAAATAGTTCTTTTCCTGTCCCAATACATTACGTCTTAATATCTTTATTGATTAAATGTATCTATGTTTATATATGAATGCTAAAATTGATAAGTAGAGCTTGTATATTTGTAGCATTGTTTTCCTAAGTGTTCTTGCAGGTTAGCTTTGGGAGGAGACCCGCAACTTAGGAAGTCTACATCGGACATTAAGGCCTAAGGTACAATTACCATAATTCCTTATTCTCTTTTTTCTTTCTGTTCAGATAGTTTGGGATAACTTAGGATTAGGGATGTATTTTAATGGAATTCAATGTTCTTCCTATATTCTGATCAAGTATAGTAATAGGGGGACCTCCCCCGCTAGCATAATTGGTGACTCCATTGTGGAGTCTCTCTAGGGTCTTAGTGGGATATATTGGTTAGATTTTATTTTCAGTTTCTTTTTGAGTTTTCTGAGTATTCTGAGTCAGGTTGGGTCTCTGGTAACCTTCCAAGTGCCTACTAGTTTCCCTTGCCCAAGTTGTTTGTCCAAACTTTTTCTTTTTTGAAAATTTACAAAGGTGTAAGCACCATGTTCTTTATATAACACACGTACATACATAGTCTGCATTATATATATCCCACATGCATACGTAGGATGGACATGCACAACACATGTCTCTATTGTTTTGGAGAATTTTTTCAAAATATTTTCCTTTCTTACAGGAAACTTGTGGTTCCCAGGACTTCCTGAGTTCCATAAGCCTCTGTTGTTTGGGGTTGAGACAATTTGTGGGATCAGATTATTTATGAAATAAATAAATAAATAATCATCTTGTCTCTCTGTGTTTCCAAGCATTTTTGGCTTATTTTTATCTTGAATTTTAAGAAAAATGAGTATTTTTCATTTTCTCTTAGCATCTTTTGTTAGTTCTTCTTTGATTGGAAGAAAATAAAAAATAAAAACCTAGTTTTTTAGGTCTCTTTCTTTCTTTGCATTTTATTTTCATTGTTATTTGAAAAAGAAAAATAAAGTAGCATCGGGTTGTGTTTTCTTTTCATCCTGAAAGCATTTCAAAAGAAAATGAAGAAAGAAAATCCTTTAATTTTCTCTTTTGTTTCACTCGAAAGTTGCATTGTGCATTTTGCATGGAAAGGAGAAAATATTGCATCTTTATGTTTGAAGGATTGTTCATGATTTTTCCTTGAAACTCTTTTTCATTTATTAGTGTAAAGTCTTCTTTGCCAGTGTTCTAATTAGTTTCTTTTTCACAAGAGTCTCAAACAACATAAGTTTCACTTCCATTCGTTGAGTAAGAAAATCCCCTAAAATGAACGTGCTAATCTAAAATATATTAGTAACACTTTTTCTAGAGTTCAAAATTAGATTAGGCTAGGGCCTTGGATTAGGTGTGAAGAGGTAAACTCTCCAAGGCCAACCAAAACTTAACTTAGGTTGTTGTGCTAGGGTGTGAAAAATCCACTTTGTAATTACTCAATCCAGGAAGATCCTCTCGCATAGGAGTCAAACGCGAGGCCATGTGGATAACAGTGATGAAGATATCCACTCCTGATCTCGACAAAGCATTTGGGGGAGTGTGTATTGGGGGTCAATCATGTAGCATTACTGGCCCGCCTTGTGTTATATGTCTGAGACACTTGGATCCGTCCAAGGTAATCTAAGAGTGATTCTGGCCCTATTGTGTTTCAAGCCTCAGGAGGATATTCTGGCTTAGTTACCTTTCCCATACACTCTCTCGAATATTGAATGCACCCCTTCGGTTTTTTATTACAATTTGGTGGCCCGGTTTCCATTATATAGGTTGACACACATGTGACTACGAGGGGTGTATCGCAGTACCTGAGGTAGACTCTGTATTCTCTGGGAGACACACAAAGGGACATTCAGTCGAAGATCTAGGTAACTGCTTCTCTTGGCTAGTCATTTTTCTTTGTGAATGCTTTGGAAGATCAGGACTTCATCTCCCTAGGTCGGAAGCATTCAAAAGGGTAGTTTCTTTGGTTTGTATCTTTTTAGGATTTTCTTCTTAGTGGTATTCTATGTGCTCCATAGTTTTCCATAGTGAGTTAGCCAGTCATTTCTTTGGTTCTTTGACCTAAGGTGTTAGACCATCCACTCCAGCGATTGTGAGGATGTTTTGGTATTCCTCTTAGAAACATGGCACCACCTATTTATAGGCATTTATTTTTATACCACTAGTTCACTAGAGTCAGTATGTGAGACTTTTTCAAACTTGAACGATCCCGTAAGGGAAGAACCTATGCATAAGATCTTCATGAAAAAAGTTATTGATGATACCAATCAAGGAACCCCTTCACAAGGGGATTCTTGTGCTTTTCCTTTCTTTGGAAATGTTGGTGTCCCTTTTATGGCCACTTTGTACATTCTTGGGTTGAATGTGGGACTACCTATTTGGTTGGGTACCATTCCAAATGTCCCAAATTCTCTTGATGCTTCTCAGTTAAGCACCTTATGTCATTGGCATCATGTTGATGTTCCTTTTGTTATCACACTAAGTCACATTCGGTATTTTATTTTATTTTTATCATTTTTAAAAGCCTTAGATTCTTATTTTTTCTTTAAAATAAATTTCTCATCCCTTTAATGTTATGTTTGATAGGACCCCTTTGGATGACTAAACCTTTGAGTCATAGCTCATGTGTTGATCCTCAATTTGATTTTTGATCCTTCAACCCTTTTTAGCTCATGGTCTATTCTTTATGTCCCCTCTCATGATTCATCCCTAGGTTGATACCTCCCATGATCAGGCCGATGTGACACACCTCTCTCCTCACTCATGACCTCACATGCATGCCTCATCGTCCCCACTTACCTGTCCAATCATTTTTTGATTTGGAAGCATTGCCCACTCAACAGGCAGTTATGTAGCACCTGTCATGTTTATCATTCATTCACTCCAAGTAATGATTTTCATGACTGATACCATGTCCTTTGTTTTCAGTGCCAGAATTTGGTTGAAGTACTTTCAAAAGATATTTCATTTATGATCTTTGGTAACAGTTTCTAAATTTGAAAAGTTCAGCAGTGTTGCGTTGCGTAAGTTTTCTAGTTCCGATCAGGTGACCGCATGTCAACTAAATTCGATGCTGTGAGAGATTTCAGGGCTGAAGTTTCCTCAATCTCATCCTAAGATCATGCTAAGGATCTCAACAAATGTCAACTTCACAGGTATCCTGTGCAACCTCCTTTGCATATTAATTTTCACAGGAGATTTGTGCTCAGGTTTCAATTTGTTAAGCTTGCAGGGTAGTAAGGGAGCCATATTTGCATACCTGTAAACATCCTTGCTCATGTCCATGGTTTGATTACTATTTTTTTTTATAGCCTTTGAAAGTCCCAAGCCTGCAATAACCTATCCTCTGTGTATGCGTTGCGCTACGCAGAGGCACTGCTCAAACCTTCTTTGATTATTCTTTTCTTCCTTTCATCTTGTACGAAGAGTCATTTTGGGATTACCTCTTCACAGTCCACACTCTGAAAGCCTATATAAGTCTGAAGGTCCATTTCTCATAGTCAAGCTCATTTTCTAAGCACTGTTAAATTGGAGGGCCATCTTTGTGCATTTGAAGCCTGAATTGAATCTTTCTAGTCAATAGCATCCCTTAAGCCTCTTAAGAACCCTCATTTTGAGTCATGGAGACCCCTTAGTCAAAGAAATCACACAAAGGTGGAAATATAGTTCAAACAGAACCTGTGGACATGCTCCTTTTTGACACAAAACCCATGGTAAGGGAGATGTTTTGAAGAGAAGAATGCCTCTCTTTCTGCCAGAACATGCAGAGAGGCCACCCAGAAGTAGCAAAACAATTTGCATTAAATTTTGATGGCAAGAAAACCAGAGTTGGAGATTTGGAATTTGAGGTAATTGAAGCCTCCATCTCAGCTGCAACAAGGATCCCAATTTCAAGTGAAAATTGGTTCAAGGCCATGGTATTGAGTTCACCCTTTGTTAAAGATCTCTTCAAGCCTGAATACCGAGACAACGAGTTATCTAATAGTATTCCAAGGAATCAGTTGATCGACTAGTTTGACAGAATGTTGAAAATCATATAGAGATATTTTAGTTGTGAAAGGAAATTTAACACCTTGTATCATTACCACATAAGGTTGTTATTACATTTTACTGGTAAGGTTCATATGAATGTTCCTTATTACCTACTAAGAAGTATAGGTAAAATTTCAGATAGGGAGCAAGCCAAACCTAAAGATGTGGATTCTAGTCTTTTCCACTCTGGACTTATTAGGATTCTTGTCTCTGAATAGTTGGGAAAGAAAGAGATTTCTTGGGAGCATTTTTTGGTTACTTCTCACTTCGAGTTGGACACAACACCTACTCCCCAATCACAAATTGCAATTCCTTCATCACCTACCAGTACTAAAGCAGGGATCAACAAGAAGAGAAAGGGTAGAGCCCCTGTTTTAGAGATCAACAAGCAAGTTAGGGAAGCTGAGGAGGAAGTTTGTCCTTCTCCACACAGATATTTCTCACCACAACCTCCACCAAGGTTAGAATAAGTTCCTTCTTCTACCAAGGTGACATCTAAAAAATGGGAGAGGCTTCTCTTTCCCTCTCCTCCTCCAATAGTTGAAATCAAGGGTAATAGAACTTTCACTAGGTCATTAATCCATAAGGAGGTTTTTCAAGAGCATCCTTTTCCAGAAGCTAATTTTCTAAAGAATAAAGAAAAAATCATTAAAAGGCCTGTGGGGGAGAAATATGAAGCCCTTGCTCAGAGGAAGAGGAGAAAAGATAGTTTGCGGTCTACTAAATACAAGAAGGAAACCCCTGTACAAAAGGGAAAGGAGAAAGATTCTAAAATACCCTTACAAATGAAAGATTAAACCTTTGAGAGAAGCATTGAGAAGCCTATGGTAATAAAGGATGAAACCCCTATGTAGAGAGGGAAGAATAAAGGTAGAGTCAACAAGGAACCTGATGAGACAAACAAGACACTTCCCATGCAGGAGAAAGAGGGGTCTGAGGATAAGCCCATTGAGACTGAGCATGCCACTGTCCCTCCCGACAACCAGACCTACAAAATACTTATCAAGCAGTGTAGGGATGCAAGGAGAGAAATAGCTTGTCTCAAAGTAGAAGACAAGGTCCACTTGGCTCAGATGAATGAGCTCATGATTGGCTACAACCATACCCTGGACTTGGCAAGGTTCACAGTGAGAAAGGCTCTGCCTCTTCGTAAACAATTGAAGAATCTTTATAGACTGAATAGAGGCTTTCAGTCTTAGAATAGGAAGATAAAGGAAGAGCTTAGACACTTGCAATATGAGGCAGCTCAAAGAAATTTATAGGTGTTGGTAGAATCTTCCATTGAAAATGATAAACCAACAGCTAAGGAAAGCGTAGCTACACCAAAGAAGCCTACCATCGCTAGGAAGAAGAAATCTGTTGAGCCAATTGAAGATACTCTTTCCACCAGAAAGAGTGTGAGGCTAAGTGTTAAAATGACAAAGTAGTTGGTAGTGGTAAACCCCATTTTTTAGAATTGTTCCTTTTTGGGAAGGTTAACTGATATGCACATACTAGTTTTTCCACCTATACAGGCTTCTAGGCGTTTAGATATATGAATTTTGAACTTTTTCTAAGTGCTAGCTTCACTCAATGGTAAAGGCACCTAAGTAGAATGATTTTTCATCATGGAAGGACACAAACTGCTCTGCACACGTTCAAGAGTCAAAGACACTGCGTTTTGGCATAGCTACCCAAACCCATATGAAGACGTAGCGTAAGTGGCACTGCGTAAAGGCGTTGTGTAATATTTCACAGAGTGCAGAATTGGTATACAGGCGCTACTCACAGGCACTATGTAATATTTATCAGGGAGCAGGTTTACACACAGACGCAACACAGGGGCGCTACCTACAGGTGCTACTCAATATTGCAACAGAGGACAAATGTTGGCGTAGATATGCAGCACAATGGCGCTACCTACAGGCGTTACCTTCTCTCCTTGTTCCATTTTAGGGGGCGCTACACAGAGTTTCTACCCAAGGGAGTTGTCAGCAAACACCAGGGGTCTAGGAAGACTAAGCCAACAGTTTTGGATAAGTTAACAATGGAGTAAATGACAGAAGTAGCAGTTGGCATTCAGAGGACAACTACAGGCTCCAAAGGGACACATGGAAAAATAGGAGTTGAGCAGCAAAAGAGGATCAAAGCAGTTAGAAGCATGATTGGATTAGTCACCAACACTTCCCTATTTTATAGCATAGGTTGTTATCTTAGTTGTTAGAATAAATAAATGCTTAGAGATTTTTAAGGAAAAAAGGCCATCTCATACCTCTAGCTATTGCCTCCCTTTCTTTTTATAAATAGATAGATTAATTGCTTTAATAGGCTCAGATGGTTGAGCAAGGCTCCCTAAACTGTAATATTTTGGATAAACTGACTGTGATCTAGTGTGTACTAGACTTAAGACTTTTTGGCTAATAGAAATTGGCTTCTATTTTAGACTATCTGCTTCTAATGCTAAATGTTCATATTTGAATGCTTCATATGGATAACTATGGTAATGATATGATGGATGTTTGGTCATTTTATTGTCATGGTGTTTATTTAGCTCCTTAGTTTTTTATTTCAAGAAGATCTTGTTTTAAGAAACTTTCTTCCTTAGGCTCTTGTAGACCTGATGTTTGCAGTAGCCCTTACATTCCTCTCATTCAAGTCTTCTTTCTATCCACATTTACTCCCAAACTATTGGTTGAATTTAGTCAAGACCTTATTTTCTGGTACATGTAAAACCTGTTTCTGAGTTAGGACATTATCATTTCGAGTTTTTCCATTCAGCCTTTCAAAAAACACTCATACTTTCACATATAATCTGATGGGTACTAGGCTTACCTTCCTTGCAATCATAAGGTGAATCCTAGTGCTAATACCTTCCTCAAAAAGATATTCTCCTCCTCCTTCTACCTTCTCTAGTGAAATTATAGCCACTAGTAACCATAAGTCTAAACGAAATAAAAAGAGGAAGAATAGGAAGAAGAAATCACAAACCTCTACAAGTCATGTTGGAGATAGGTTGGTAACCTCTGCACGTCATGTTGAATACCATCACCCATCCTCTACAATTCATGTTGGGGGGGGAAAACCAATGTTTTTTAGTCATGTTGGAGATGTGAAACCAACCACTGCAATTCATGATGGGGGCACGCGTCTAGTCCCTGTGAGTCATACTAGAATTCAACAACCAACCTCTGCTAGTCATGTTGGAGAGTTGTCAACAGCCTCTGTGAGTCATGTTGAGGAAATGAAACCAACCACTGCTAGTCATGCTGGGGGCATTGATTTTGTTAAGAAACCTAGATGGATAGGACGTAATCCTAAGTTTCCTTGTAATCTTTGCAAGGGATATCACCTTACTCATTTATGCCATGGCCTTCCAGAGGCACAAATATTGTGGTCTGTGTCTGCATGCTCTTCTGATTCTTAGTCTTCTAAGGTTTCCTCATATTATTTCCAGCCAGTGGTTGATAAAGTGGTCACATGATGAAATATTGGGTTGATCACACTCCTGTTTTGAGGGGTGATGCACCTTCAGACCATGTTGTCTTGTATCCTATTCAACTAGTGGTCGAGGAAGTGGTTGTCCCGAAGCAATCTTCAACTAATCCCACTCTTCTCTTGGATATTTTTGAGTCTACCAAAGTGGTCACACTGATGCAATATTTGGCTGATCCCACTCTTCTCTTGGGGAGTGATGTGTCTATCGACTATGTTTTTATCATTTACAGTTCAGTACTTTCAGAACAAGGGGGCATTCTGCTCACTTCGAGCACACCAACATCAAGTCCTAGGATGGTTTTCTTTGAATGGAATGACCTTGTTGAGCCTCATTTTCCTTCTTCTGCACCCTTTCAAATAAGGGTTGAAGTTAATTAAAAAAACATTTACTGATGTATTGTAGATGAAGGAGCCTCTGCAAGTATTTTATCCTCCTCGACTTGGAAAGCTTTGGGTTCTCCCGAGCTTATGTCTGCTTCGCATGAGTTTTTGGATTTTG
>ML786577.1:133690-180524 GCA_009831015.1 Picea engelmannii | reverse complement strand
GGACTCTACTTGAACCAGTACTATGCATGATCCATAAGGCTATGCGGTACCTTGTACATATTTTATAGTCTAGTTCTGTGTTTTCAAGTTTTCTATTTAGTAGAACCTCTTATTTTCCAAAGTTTCTATCTATATTGGATCTATTAACTTATGGATGAGTGTTATTGGCCTTATATGCAAGATACTGAAGACGTTTGTTCTTTGACATTTGTTCATCATTTCGATCCGTTATGATAGGTATTGACCTCAAAACTGACATATAGGTTAGTTTTCTCCCTACTTTCATTTTTCATTATCTGTTTCCTGGTTCATTTGGCCTTAGGATCGACCCCACTGAATTGCGACACTAACCTCCCTTGCTGATAAGTGTGTCGTACTTTATGTGGTAGAGAATTCCTTCCATGGAAATCCTATTTAGAGCCTTGTTTTCCTTTTGGTGCCCATGCAAAAGTACTTGATATGCAGGGATTCATGTTTAGTCCCTCCATGAGTATGTGTTGAAGCCTCATTCTTATTTTTGGTCATCATTCTTTTCCTTACCCACAGGACTCCCTAATGAGCATGGTTTGTTGTCTTTCAAGTTAAATTTTGAAAGCAACATCCAACGAAACTTTATTTATTCTTTTAGATATCGTTTGGATTACTTGAGAAAACAATCCCCTATGGAGTCTTCTTTAATCCATTTTCAAACTCTCAAAAATTGAAAAGATTGTCGAGTGATCTTGTTGTCCTTCATGCTCACCAAACTCAAATTTGAAGGCACATTTGTCCAACAGTAGTTTACCCCTTTTTCGATTCAGACGACTAATTTTACGAATAAAGGTATATCCTAGGAACTTCTATTATCTAGGAGAGTGTTCCTAGGTGTAGGTTTAACCCTTTTTCGGGCCCGAGGGAATAAATTTTTGAAAAAGAAACATTCTCCTTGATTTTGGTTTATCTCTTTTTCGGGCCTTAGAGATTACTTACAAAAAAGGAACCCCCTTGGAGTCCATAGTTAATCTATTTTTAGACTCTCTAAATATGAAAAGATCATCGAATGACCTTGTTTCTTTCACACTCATTAATTGGTCCAGAAATAACATCTATTCGGCATGAGTTTATAGATTATTCGGGAAAAAGGTACACCTCAGGAGACTTGTCTCGTCGAGAGAGTTCTCCTTTGTTATATTTTATACTTTTTCGGTCTAAGTAGACTAAACTCATAAAAAGGTTGTGAGTCCATAGTTAAGCTCTTTTCAGACTCCTTAAAAATGAAAAGATAGTTGAGTGATTTTGTCTCAGTCATACTCGTTAAAATGGTATTGAAGAGACGTATTTTTAGTATAAGTTCAACCCTTTTTTGAACCGACTAGACTAATTGAGAAAAAGGAACTCCCTGGAGTCTTCTTTTAGCATTTTTTCAAACTCTCTAAAACGTGAAAAAACCACCGAGGATACCTTATCTAGGCATGTAAAAATTCACATGGAAAGATTCTTATTGTGTCATGTTGAATCACATTATGGGTCTCATTTTTGCGTCTTTGGCCTAATGTCGGCTCCATGTTTCTCTCAATTGAACCTTTAAAGCATTCCTTATATGCAAGCCTTGCAACACTTTTTTCCCTTTGTGATCTGACACCCTGACACATGGAGTAATTTTCCACGAGTGTCCTTATCCTGCACATGTCTCCTTGCCTTGAACATTAGCATGTTCCATGCGCTTGGAACCAGCTTGCCTGTTTTCAACACTCATTCCTCCTTTGTAACATAGCATTATTTTATTATTTTTCAAGCTCGTTAAAAAATTGAAAAAGACAAAAAAAAAAAAAATCCAAAAAGAGGGGACGAGATATACTTTCTATTTTATTCGGAAACAAGATAGTCACCCTTGGACAAAACACATCCTTTTGCTTGTTCTCCAATCATTGGGATCTATTATGACCTTAGGAAGTTGATCTCGCTGAATAGAGTTGTGTCCTCCTCCATTTGGTTACTCTTCCAAACATATGGAGAGTTTGTGGTGCCTCCTACATCATAGACTTATGACAATATTATGTTGCCTGAGTTTGATCATCTTTCGTGATTTTGTCCAACGAAAGTTTTATCCAACCTAAGTCTCCCATTTTGCAATTTGTCTCTTGACTTCCATGAGTCGATCATCTCGAGATTCCAATCAAGTCCAGATTCAAAATTGATCAAGTTCTATGTTTGATGATCGATATCCTCTAGTATTTTCCCGACGACATGTCAAAGACCTTAGGGTAGTGAGTATTACACTCTTATTTTAATCCTACCTTAGTTTTTGAATATCTTGAAGTTGTTGCTCGAGCTATGATGTCTTCATCTCCAGCCACAAGCATCAATACTTCTTAACGATGCATAATATATTGTACTTGAATATCATCAAATGATTTTGAGATGTAGATCTGTTGTGTATTTCTCGCGGCTACACTTTATATAGAAATTTATATGAAATGGATATACAGTTTACTTGATTGGTAGCCATGATTATTTCATCTCAAGCATGGGTATGCCAGCCTCGAAGAGATTATTACTATTTTGTAGATGGCACACTCTCAAACTCTAGTACCAGGCTCACTTGACTTCGTGCCTTCCCACTAGTAAATATATTGTAATGTATTTCATCCATTAGTTGTTGTTATAACCTCACACATTAGGGGGCATATATTATAGCCCTAAAATTCCTTACCTATGCATACATGGCATTTTCCTTTTTACTTACACCATTTTCCAAATTATTGCTGAGGATCTCTCTTAAAAATATTTTTTTGGAGCATGTACATGCCTTGCTGCACTACTGCCTGCGTACAAACGCACGTTGCATAATAGACAACCTGCGTACATACACATGTTGCATGCTAAAAAACTTGCGTTTACCTCCAAAATTTGCAAAAAATAAAAATTTGCATGGAATTCGATGGAGTTTACGGGTTATTGAGGGTTTCCCAACCATTTTACCCATTATGGCCCATCCCCAAACTGAATAACTATATTTTTGTCATATAAAAATATTTCTTGGGGTCCCATTTACAAATCAAGCAAGAGAGCAAAGAAACTCTGCCAAAATCCCTTCCCCCTCTAGCCCAAGCTTTGCAACCCTTTCTGAGATTTGGCCTCAATATTCCCCTTCAAACCTTTCCCTTTATGAAATCCCTTCCCTTTTCCCAAATATATCATTTGATTGTGAGAGGAAGCATGGGAATGATGCACTTGTAACAACAGTAAGAGGAGCCCAAACCTGGTTCGCGGAGCGTCTGCCGATGAGAAGGTTGTAATCTTGTAATCTTCAGTTTGAATAAGAGAGTTATTTTCCTATCCCAATACATTGCATCTTAATATATTTATTGATTAAATGCATCTATGTTTATATATGAATGCTAAAATTGATAATTAGATCTTGTATATTTGTATCATCGTTTTCCTAAGTGTTCTTGCATGTCAACTTTGGGAGGAAACCCGCACCTTAGGAAGCTACAAAATTGAAGGACGTCTACATCGAACGTATAGGCCTAAGGTATAATTACCAATATTCCTTCTTCTCTTTTTCCTTTCTATTTAGATATTTTGGGATAGATTAGGATTAGGGATGTCTTTTAAGGGAAGTCATTGCTCTAGCTATATTCCAACCCAATATAGTCATAGGGGGATTTTCCCCGCTAGTTGGTGGGAATATTCCTGATCCACATGGGAAATCTATTAGTTTTATAGCTTTATGAATTTTGCATCTAAATTTAGACCACATACCCCCTAAAATTTGAATCATTTTGTATATACTTGTTGGCACAGGGGAAGACCCAGGGTTCACTCTAAGAGCGCACCAACAAGCCCTAACTATTGGCCCTTTCGGCAACACCTGCGAAGTAGATGCAGTCTCACCCGAAGCAGCTAAGAGGGGGGGTTGCAGGACAGAGATGTCTACAACTAGGGGAATATAAAGTGGAACTAATACAAAAATAATGCAACATTCATATATCTCTTTATCAGTTAGATCTACTCTACACAGCCATACATCTAATCTAACACAATAATGCAATTAATAGTATAACAATGACAGAGATCTAGGAAGCAATCACACACACATAACACCAGATATACGTGGTTCACCCTCTCTCTAGGGATATGTCCACAGAACCGTGCTTATGATATATTAAGGTAAATCTTACAGTTCTGATCTGCACTCTTAGTCAACAGATCTTATCTCATCTTCTTTTTGTCTCCTACGTTCCTGCGCACCCAGCTGCAGGACTTGATCATCACACCCAGCTGAAGATCTTACAATACCAGAAGGCTCTCCCTCTTAGCACTCTTCTCTCTCACAGTGCAATACTATTTTAACCAACAACAATCAATATCAATACCCAGCACTAGTACCGACCCGACCTAGGTCCTTTCGACCTCTATTTATATATTACAATCCCTCATCGACAACCTCAGATCAAAACCTAGGTGTCAAAACCCTAATTACCAAAACCCTAGGTGTCTAAAACCCTAGGTCAAATTGACCCGCTTTTTCCAGGCTTCGTCGGCCTGTATTTCCTTCTTCATCTCACAGTGCTCCAAAGCATCCAATGTTGTCTTTCTCTTCTTGCTAAGTTTTCCACGATCCTTCTTCCTTTCCGATCTGTCATCCCTGATCTTCTCATCCAACGGCTTGCTTTTCCGTACTTCACTCCATCCTTCCTGCTCTTTTTCTCACTTCGACTCAGTGACAGTTACCGTGTCTCCCGCGAAGCTCTCTTTCTACCTTTCTTCCTTGTTTTCACTTCCTTCCATAACCAAGGGCCAACAAGCCCCCAACACTCACCTATGACTCATCCCGAGGCACTTGAGCTCTGATCCTCTTGTTTTACTTTGACTTTGGATTGCACAGTGCAGCCCTTGCTTTCTGCTTTATGTCTCCTTTTCAACCTTGTGTAGAATGTCTTTTCTATGTCTGGTACCCAGTTTCAACTGCACTTGGTACCTGGACCCTTTTCCTCTTGTGTTTACTGAGAGTTGTGAGGCATATGGTTGTTATAGTACAACTTCCGCTGACTCCCATTCACCAATCCTTCCTTCCAGTCTCCCTTCAATGTCTTTAGCTACGCAACTCCTCCTTATGTAACATAAGTGACCTCACATGGTCCGAGCCAATGCATTATGAACTTCCCCGAGTGTTTGATAAACGTACTATCATACATCAGTACTAAATCATATTGCTTAAGTACCTTCTTCTCGATGTGCCTGTCATGATAGGCCTTTTTGTGTTCCTTCTGAACTTGCTGCTGGAATCCTGTAATGAATCTGTCTTCTTCCAGTTCAACCAATTGTGCAATCATCTCATGAAAAATTTCGGTATCATCCATGTCTGTAAATGCAGCAATTCGTAAGCTTGGTACCAAGTACTCCATTGGGACAATAGCTTCAAGCCCATAAACCAACTTGAAGGGGGTCTGCATTGTTAATTTCTTGCAAGTGGTTCTATAAGCCCAGAGTACTATTGGTACTCTTAAATCCCAGTCATCCATGTTTACATTGCAAATCTTTGTCAATGTTGTCTCCGAGATCTTGTTGAATGCTTCAACCGTTCTATTTTCCTATGGGTGGTAAGGTGTACTCTTCTGATGGTGGACTGCAAATTCTTCAGTCAGGGCTTCCACTGTCTTATTGATGAAGTGTGTACCTTGATCACTCATGAGGATATTAGGGCATCCAAACCTGGTTATTATGTCATCAAATATAAAATGTGCAGCTGTAGTTGCACTGCAATCCTTGACTGCTCTGGCTTCGACCCATCTAGTCAGGTATTTTGTCGCAGTAATAATATACCTTGCTCCTGTGCGCTTCCTTGGTGGGTTTATAGGTCCTACGAAGTCAATGGCCCATTTTTCAAATGCTTGTAGGTTCATCTATGGTGCTAATGGAATTTCATCTCTTCGGGATGGTCTTCCAAATCTTTGGCATACATCACATGCTCTGGCATACTCTTTAGCATCTTTGTGTAACGTAGGCCACCAAAGGCCAACTCGCAGAACCTTTTGCGCAGTTTCTTTCCCTGCGTAATGTCCTCCTGTGGTGCCTTCATGAGCTTCTGCGAGGATCATTGGGCGCTCTACCTCCATCACACATCTTCTTAGTATCTCATCAGGTCCCATCTTATATAACTGACCAACTATCAGTGAAAAATATGTAGCGCGCACTACTAGCTGTTTCTTCTGGGAAATTGTATACTCACTTGAAGCCATTCCTATTGACAGGAACTGGACTATGTCTGTGAAGTGGTCATCCACCTTCCTAATGGTGAGTAGCTCTGCATCCGGTAGTGTATCCTCCAAACTGGTGGGTTCTTCACCATGTTCCAACCTCAATAGGTGGTCAGGTCCCTTGTTCATTCTTCCTGTCTTAACTATGATCTCAAAATCATATTCTTGAAACAGGAGAAAACATATGCATATTCTCCCCCCTCCCCACCCAACACTATCTTTTTGACTAGGTACTTCAATGCGGAGTGATCAATAAACATTTTAAAGTGTCCTCCCAACAAGTAGTGTCGAAATTTATGTAATGCATACACCATGGCTAATCCTTCTCTCTCTGTAGTAGTGTAATTGATTCTAGTTGTGGATAGCTTTCTGCTGGAAAATGCTAATGGATGATAAATGTCCCCTTCTCCAATTTGTGCCAGTACTACTCCTAATGCAATAGAAATTCCTTACTCCAATATGGAAAGACCAGAATAGGCGCAGTCACCATCTTTTGTTTCAGTGTGTTGAAGCTCTACTGGCATTCTTCTGACCATCCAAACTGACAGTCTTTCTTTAATAACTTCTCCATTGGCACAGTAATCTAAGCATATCCTTTGATAAATTTCTTGTAATAGCCAATATGTCCTAGCGTAGTGCGCAGTTGTTTGACTGAAGTAGGAGGTGGCAAATCAACTATAATTGCAATTTTGGATGGGTCCACCAACAATCATTGCTTGCATACAATATGACCTAATAATACTCCAAATGGTGAGAAGAATATGCACTTCTTCAGATTCAAAGAAATTTGACATTTCCTGCATTTATCCAACATTAGCCTTAGACATTCAATATGATTTTTCAACAAGCTAAAAACAGTCCAGTCATCAAAGTATGCTTCTAAACATTTATGCAAAAATTCTTTGAACACTTCGACCACCACCCTAGAAAATATTGTTGGTGCATTCTTCAATCCAAATGGAATTACTATATATTGGTAGGATCCCCACTCTGTGGAAAATGTAGTCTTATGATGGTCCTCCTTGGCAATGTGGATCTTATGGTATCCTAAAAAGTTGTCTGTAAAAGAATATACTTCCTGGCCTCCCACATTATCCAACACTTTGTCTATGAATGGTGTAGGGAAGAGGTCATGTAGACAGGCATCATTAAACTTCCCGAGGTCCACACAGATCCTGATTTCTCCTGTCTTCTTGTCTTGTACCACCATAGGGCTGATTCACTCTGACTCTTCGACAGGTTCAATAATCCCTGCTTCCAGCATTCGGTCAAGCTCAATCTTCACTTTTTCCTTATATTTTAGATTCAATCTGTAGGGTTTTTGCTTGACTGGATTCACATATGGTTTCAAAGGCATTCTCATTTCTCCCATAGGTACTTTGATACCCTTCATATCAGTGAACTTGGTCGAAAACAAGTCTTGATACTCGTGCAATAATTCTATAATTTTGTCAATGGTAGAAACATCCTAGTAATATCTGACATTGGCAAGCTTCGGTGTCTCCTCTGTCCTAATATTAACTTTCTTTATCTTGATTAGTTGTCGAATGAATGGAATTTCAACTCCTAGTCCTTCCACATTCATGTGGCCTTCTGTCTCAGCAATGTTTACCTTCCTCGGATCATCATCTTCATCGGCATTAATGTGGTAACATTCTTGCAATTTCTGGAATGGCGCAGTCCATTCATCCTCTTCTTGCTCTAAAGGGAGGCCAGATGCCTCCTTAAATACATTCTGTCTCACAATCTGTAATTCTTGGTCTACAAAAGGAAATTCATTGTCAAACAAAAAGGCAGTTACAAAATTCTGGATCATACCTTCCCAATCTGAAGTGACGAGACGCATCTTTGCTTGAAGGTACCAGTTGATAGGGATCGTGTCCAATGTGTTAATGAATCTATGTACCCATTTTTCTCTAGGAATTTCACTCCAAGCCTCTTCTCAGCTTCGTACATGGTCCTTTGGGAAGATTCGACCTGTGTACCTCGCTTCACAGCTTCCTACTTGTACTGAAAACCGCATTGTCATCAAGGTTCAACATTGTGTCCAGCCTGTGATGTTTCCTTTGTGCGTCCCCCACCATATTACTGGTGTAGCTTTCAATGCCTCATCCATAGCCAACAACCTCTGTTGTGATAGTACAATTTCTTCAAAGTCCATCACGAAGGATTCTAAAGGATTCATACCATCAAAGGTAGGTAAGTTACTTGTTGTCGTACCAATCAAGCGAAATTCTCTGGTCAGTCGAGCACATCTCCTTGTGGATACTTCATACATCTGGTTTTTCCAGTTCTCCAACGCTTCTCCTAAATATGATTAACTCGCGTTGTCACTTCACCAGCTTAGATTCCCATTGGCAGTAGGGTTGATATAATCCTGTTGTCTGGTTGTTAATTTATAGATGTTTTTCAGCTCATATGCGTAGTCTTCTTCTCTGGCAGGCTCTGTGTATCTAGGTCCCTCATATGGATCTAAAGGTGTGATGACCCTAAGGCCATTTCTTTCAAATGTCATTCACATCTTCTTTAGATCAAAAATAGTAGAATTGTCGAAGGCCCAATCAATTCCTAATAATGAAGGGTAAGGGCAGCTGTCATCAAATATTTCAATTACTTCAAAATCTGCAAAAGTTATAACTCCGTTGATGTCCACAGGGACATGCTCCAATCGACCAAATGGGCTAACAGCTCGCTGATTAGCCATGTGAAGCCTAATAGGGGAGTATATCAGCTTGGGTTTTCCCATCAGTGCCCAGGTTTGCTTCGTCATGACATTGACCTCCAACCCTAAGTTGAGGACTACATAGTCTATATCATATTCTCCTATTTGAGAATTCAAGTGTAATTATTTATTTGTCCTTCTCCTTTTCCCAATTTGGTGCACTGCCCTATTCAGTAAGGAGTCTATTTTGCCTAGCTCATACTACTTGATTAAATATTGTAATTCTTGTACAATGCTTTTATCTTGAATCAACTTAACACAAGTGCACAAAAATTCCATGAGTTTGCTTACTTGTTTTTCTTATGTTGGTGATGCAGACTGATCAAACGCCTGAGGCATGCCATACTCTTTGGTTTCTGTCGACATTCTAGATGAGGACCCTTGATCCCCTTTGAACTATTTTCTTGTCTCCTCAAAGATTCGTCTTTATTTCTTTTCATCAAAATACTGAGTCTTCTCCTCAGCTTTCCTGAATCCATGGTCATCTGCATTCTTTCCTTGTGCTGCCCTACCTTCTCCTGTAGCAGCGCCTCCTCAAGTAATGATAGCGACTCTAGGGTCATTTCTGCGAGGTTCAACATATATCAGTTGTACTTGTGGGTTCTACTAGGGTCCTCGTCTTTCCTGAAGTTTAGCCAGTAGCACAAGGCATTCCTCTATGACATGCTCGAAGGAGTTACAATAATTGCAGGTTGTGAAAGGATTCTAACAATCCCTTGTTAAGTGTCCTAGCTGCACGCAGTTATAACAGATAATTTGTCCTCAGCCTCGGCCCATACCTCCTCCTCCTCCTTTTCCTCTGTATCCACCGCAAGGATTGAAACTTCCTCTTCCTGGAGAATTATACTGTGCATTATTTCCTTCTTGGTGTACTTCGCCTTGGATCTTGTATATGTCCCTCGATCTCTCATGCATGAGATCGTAAGCTCTACAATCACGATCATCATGCCCCACTGATTTACAGAATGTGTAGTACAAGTTTGTGGGTGTCTGAACATACTTATGCATGTAATAGCACTCACCTCGGTGATGCCTATTTCTGCATACATCGCACCAGGGTAGGTTAACTTGCTTCAAGGGGATCGATGCTCCTAAGGCCAAATAATCATGGAATAAGGGATAGTGTTATTTATCATGACCTTTA
Source organism: Picea engelmannii (assembly GCA_009831015.1). Classification (NCBI taxonomy): domain Eukaryota; kingdom Viridiplantae; phylum Streptophyta; class Pinopsida; order Pinales; family Pinaceae; genus Picea; species Picea engelmannii. The sequence goes on along the minus strand of ML786577.1, from coordinate 170,413 downwards.
GATCTGCATCTTACACACCATATATCTTCTCTTTTGTCCTTCCCCTTGTCCTTCTTCATGTCCTCAACCTGCAGAGATAGACTAGTTAGTTGGCTCAATATCTGGCTCATGCTTGAGCTAGATTCTCCCATAGGTGTTGATTCAAGCTTCATGGTGATATCCAAAGATTTTTCCTGTGATGAAATCTTCTGTTGCATCAGAGGGACTCTGATGTGTGGTAACAATGCAGCGATGAATCATTCTTTGTTCTGTTCATCGGGGATCTAAAAATTTAATCGGCATGTTAGGGTCTTGAATCTCTGGTCGAACTCCCAAACAAGGTCTGCTACCTTTTGTTTGATCTCTTTTAGCTCTGTAATACATTGTGACTCTGAATTAGGTTTTTTAAACTCTGCAACTAGCGCATTCTTGATCTCGTTCAGTGGCTTAGGCTGTGCCAGTCCTTGGATAAGTTTCATGTACCAGCTCAGTGCACGGTCCTGTAACGTAGTGCTGAAATGGTTTCTATTGATGGCTTCATCGATGATACTTTTAATATTCCATATGGCTTCACATATAAATGAATTCTTATCTAGATCTTGAGATCCATCTCCTCTAAAGATAGGGAGCCTCATTTCATCTACCATAGAGCTGACTAGACTTCTTGTCTGAGTAGATGTTATGCTACCAGTAATAGTGCTCTAAGGACTCTGGTGGTTCTGACTATTCTGACTGCTAAGTACTATTGAAACAACAAGAGGGTTAATGCTACTTACTTCAATAAGCTGCATAGTTCCTGAGGTTTCTAGCTCTCTTTGGCGAATTTCTTCAGCTTCCCCTTCTTCTGTTCTGGTGGGCTCTGAATATTATTTGTCAGTTAGATCTACCTCTTCTCCACTATAGAAACCCTCTTCTCCATAGTTTTTCTTAAACAAGTTCTCAAGGTGAACTCCTCGGAATACTTTCCCACTGCACATATGGCTAGCTTCTGTGTCGTTGTCGCTGTCTGAGATCTTGAACATTAGCCTTTTCAGGTCCGACCAATCTACTGTATCTTCAAGAAGTTATTTTCATGCAACAACATCTTGGTTCTCAGCTTCAAAAAGTGCAAACATTTTCCTCTAGGTCCTTTGAAAAAGTATCTCTCGGCTTGGCTATACGATTATGTTATGTCAAGAGAAAACTCGGCAATATAACCTCCAATGGTACTATCGAACCAGTGTTCTACAACCCTTGATACAATGTTGTTGACTCTCTTAACCTTCTTAATCAACTCCAATGTCCAGACCATAGGAATTCTAGATATGATTTCAAATTAGATATCAGCTAACCTAGCCAACCTTTAAAACAACTCTTGGTGGATTCCCCCAAAGAAGATCTTGTGAATGTTGGTGAAAATGCATATTTGTAGCCAATCTTCAGTACTTAGTTTAGGGTTCTTGTTCTGGGCTTCTGCAAAGTCCTTCTCTTGATCCTCTATCAACTTCTGAATCTATGTCTTCGATGGGAACCACCTTGAAATTCCTTTACATAGATTCTGGTCCCGACAATGGAACCATTTGTTGGCATAGGGGAAGACCCAGGGTTCACTCCAAGAGCGCACCAACAAGCCCTAACTACTGGCCCTTTCGGAAACACCTGCAAAGCAGATGCAGTCTCACCCGAAGTAGCTAAGAGAGGGGGTTGCAGGACAAATATGTCTACAACCAGGGGAATATCAAGTGGAACTAATACAAAAATAATGTATCATTCATATATCTCTTTATCAGTTAGATCTACTCTATGTAGCCATACATCTGATCTAACACAATAATGCAATTAACAGTATAACAGTGACAGAGATCCAGGCAACAATCACACACACATAACACCAGATATACATGGTTCACCCTCTCTCTAGGGCTACGTCCATAGAACTGTGATTATGATATATTAAGGTAAAGCTTATAGTTCTGATCTACACTCTTAGTCAGTATATCTTCTCTCTTCTTCTTTCTATCTCCCACGTTCCTGCGCACCCAGTTGCAGGACTTGATCTTCGTACCCAACTGAAGATCTTACAATACTAGAAGGATCTCCCTCTCAGCACTCCTCTCTCTCACAGTACAATACTCTCTTAACCAACAACAATCAATATCAATACCCAACACTAGTATCGACCTGACCTAGGTCCTTTCGACCTATATTTATATATTACAATCCCTCACCGACAGCCTCAGGTCAAAACCTAGGTGTCAAAACCCTAATTACCAAAACCCTAGGTCAACTTAACCCGCTTTTTTCGATCTTTGCCAGCCTGTCTTTCCTTCTTCATCTTGTGGTGCTCCAAAGCATCCAATGTTGGCTTTCTCTACTTGTTGAGTTGTCCATGATCCTTCTTCCTTTATGATCTGTCATCCCTGATCTTCTCATCCAACGAATTTCTTTTTCGTACTTCGCTCCATCCTTCCTACTCTTTTTCTCACTTCGACTCAGTGACAGTTACTGTGTCTCCCGAGAATCTCACTTTTTACCTTTCCTTCCTTGTCTTCCCTTCCTTTCATAACCAAGGGCCAACAATACCTTTTACCCCAGCATAGAAGCTCTAGGGAGTGCTTACCAAAATCCCACTCTTGACTCTTTTTGTGATTATTTGATTAGAAATAAATATAATCTTGTGCAATTTGGATTGATCAACAATGTAGGTACATTCTAAAAAGCCTTTGTGTCCCAGCGGAAAGACAAATCCAAGAATCCCAAGAAGCAACATCCTTTCCACAAAAACAAGCAAAACAAGGGTCCCAAACCTTCTTCACCAGCTTCTACTCCTAATGGTAACAAAGGAGAAAAATCAAAAAATAAGAAGACAGATAGACATTGCAACTTTTATGGTAAACATGGTCATGTGGATTCCAAATGTTTTAAAAGTATGGAAGCCTTAGAAGCAACGATGAAGAAGCACAACATCAATATTGATTCTTCTTCTTCTTCTTCTCATGGACATGCACTTTCTACTTTTGGTTTCTCCTTCAATGAAACTTCTACTCCTTCTTCTAATGAGTGGCTTATTGATTATGGAGAATATTATCATATAGCTAAGGATAAATCCATATTTTCTACTCTTAATGAATGTAACACCAAGAAAATATTTTTTGGTGATGATAGATCTCTTAGTGTTAGGGTCTAGAACAGTTTAGGTGGATAATGATCATTTCAATGATGTATATTAGGTGGATAATGATCATTTCAATGATGTATTTAGGTGGATAATGATCATTTCAATGATGATAATGAATATTTTGTCCATGTATCATATCACTCATTTGGGTGAAGATAAAACTATAGATTTTTCACCTCAAAAAGTTGTAATCAAGGATTCAAAATATCCTAAGCTAGTCCTAGCAACTAGAATCGTTGATGATATTACTAGGTTGTACAAGTTTGACAAATTTGGGTAATCATTTTTTCCATCTGTTTTTGTTTCTTATCGCGATGACTTGAGAAAACTATGGCATGAGTGGTTTGGTCATCTAAAATATCGCTCATTTCAAAAACTATGTAATCAATACATGGTGAATAGTCTTCCTCTTGTTTCTTGTAGAGAAAGTGTTTGTGCCAGTTGTTTTCTCGACAAAAATCATCAGGACAATTTTGATAAACGTGCCTCTTGGCAGGCCTCCACCCCTTTGTATCTTGTTCAAAGCAATTTGTGTGGTTCACTTTCTTCTCCTTCTTTCACTAGGTGCAATTATTTCTTAACTTTCATTTATTACTTCTATAAACACACTTGAGTTTACTTCTTAAAACTTAAGAGAGAAGTTTTTGACAAGTTTTTGGCCTACAAGGCCTTTGTAGAAAAAAAATATGGCCATCAACTTCAACAGTTAAGAACAAATAATGGAAGTGGATATGTGAACAATAAATTTAAAAGTTAATGCATTGCACATGGAATTTAAGTGCATATGTCGATGCATGGTAGCATCAGACATGTATTTATGCACAGTTCTATGTATCTAGAAGTGTGGGAATCATCCAAAGCATTATATCCTTGAATTTAATTTAATTAAAGGAACTATTCAAGTAAAGTGGTTTTATTAATCAATTAATTGAATTAGTTGAGTTATTTTAATGCTAAATTTAACTAGCATTTAATCTTATTGATTGATCTCAAGTGGGGTGAGAAGTAATCTCAACCGTCAATCACTTTGGAGATTAGGGTTAGTTCATAAATCAATATTATAAAAGAAAGGATAGGGTAAAGGAGAAGACACTTGATGAAAATTTAGGGTTGGATCATGAAGGACTCTGATCCACGGAGATATTGGATGGGTTGAGAAGGACTTACATCTAGAGATCAGTTCAAGGAGAAGGGAGAATAGAGGAAGCCACAAGTGAGTTTTAGTATAACGAAACTACAAGAAGGGGTTGATCCATATGAATGTTTCTGTATAGTCCTTGAGGTCCTATATGTGAGCGTTCATAGAGACAAGAATGTATATGCAATTTTAATTAAGGAAACTAATGTACACCTTGAAAATCATGTTGGATCTGGGTCGTGCAACAAATTAGAATTTTCTAGGTTTGTCTACAATTATATTTCTCTCATTGAACCATTATCCATGTTACGAGAGCCCTGATTTTATCATAATAAAATCATCTCTCCATTGTTTTTCCCTTCGGGTTTTTTTTAGGCGTATATAACCAAAACTATTGGTGTTTATGTGTGCATTATTTGGTTTCCAATATTGCTTCCACTATCTTTATTTGAGTTGAATATCCCAACAATGTATTTTTGTTTTGTGAGTTTCTAACTTGATTTCAGTAAGGAATTCACTATATAACAAGATACTTAAGTGCTAGAGTAAGATGTTTTCAATGTGATATTAGAGTGCATTCTATGAAGGGAAGCCAAATATCAGATCCATAATATTTGATAGAAAATCTATTATATATGTACGAGATCTTAGCAGATCCATAACCAACAGGCAGAAATTGAAGGACGGATTTCATGGGAAACAATTGTACTAAGGTAGAACTAGGGTTTTGTAGTTTTATAGAGTTGTACATAGCTTGCATAAGGAAAATATGCATACATACACGAGCATATTTGGAGATATTTTCATATACACATGTAGCAGTGAGAACATACATGTACACACATGGGTTCTAGTAAGGGAATTCATGTACATACATTGGTTTCAGTGGTGACAAGTGCGTACAAGTTCATACATGTCAGTACATGGGAATTTCTTAGTAGAAGGTTATTTCCATCGTAGTTTATCAGGTCTAAGGGATGGAATTAGCACCTTCGAGAGTTGAAGATAGATTGGATGGAGCATACAACTTCCTATGTTGGAAAGAAAGAGTGACTTTAGCGTTAAAGGAGTATGGATTTTGGGAGTTAGTGGACAAAGTAATTTCTCCACAAACAAATCTAACAGCTTTGGAAGCTCACAAGAAGAAGGATATCAAATTATAGAGGGCCATCTTGGATTCAGTGAAGGATCATATAATTCCTCACCTATATGAGAATAAGATAAAAAAAGATATGTTTGATGCCTTGGTAGGTTTATTATAGAGCACTAACATGAATAGGAAGATGGTCTTAAGAAATAGAATTAGACTGGTGCAGATGTCTAGATATAACAATGTTACCAACTATTTCATGAGGAATGCATAGGTGCATTATCAACTTGTAGCCATAGGGGAGAAAATAGAGGACATAGAGCTCTCATAAATGTGGCATTGAATGATATTCCCAATTCATGGGAACCTTTTTTCTAGGGAGTTTGTGCTCAGTAGAAACTCACAGATTGTCAAAGGCTTTGGGGTGATTGCATCCAGGAATATACTTGGGAGGAGTTCAAGAGAAGCAAACATGGAATCAATGATGAGAACTTGGCCCTTGTCAACAAAACAAGGAATGGAAAAGGAAAGATTTCTAACAAGAAGGGTAATAGTGATGGAGGATCATCATAACCATGGAAGAAGAAGAACCTGAGTAAAATCAAGTGCTTCTCAAGCCATAATATTGGACATTATGCATCTCAGTGTCTAGAGAAGAAGAATGGTAAAGGAAAGACACAAACAATAACATCAATAGAGACACATCTTGATGAGTTTGAAATGAAGTTTGAGAAGGATGTCTCATTGGTTTCTTGCCTTTCTACCAGCACAAGTGCAAGGAGTGCTTGGATCTTAGGCAATGATGCATATCTTCATATGATAGAAGCATGGGAGATATTTAGTAGTTTGATGGAGAGGGAATCATATGTTCATGTGTTTCTTGGTGATAACACCAAGTATGCAGTGAAGGGAGAGGGAACAATTATATTCGAGCTTCAGTAAGGAGGTTCATTGGATGCCTAGGATGTGATTTACGTACCAGGTTTGAAGAAGAATTTACTCTCAGTATAAAATATATAGGACATGGGTTTTATCATTACGTTTTAGATAGGGAAAGTACTCATACATCCAAAGAAAGATATATTGGAAACAACAGTGGTCATTGGGGTTAGAGAAGGAACTTTGTACAAGTTGCAGGGAAAGCCTGTTCAGAATTTGGTACATGACAATGATAACCTATGTGACTTGTGGCATAGGAGGTTGGGGAACCTACACTAAAGGGCATTGTCAATTCTAAGGGTGATTGGTACAGGTCTTCCATAGTTTAGTATTGAGCAGTAGGGAGTGTGTAAAGGGTGTGCACTTGGAAAGAATGCCAAGGATGTTTTTCCAAGCAATGGAAGCACGTCCAAGGGGATATTGGATCTTATCCATTCATATGTGAGTGGAACGATGTTAGTAGTAGAAATACAGGGATTATCATACTATGTGACATTTATTGATGACTTTTCTAAGAAAACCTGGATCTTCTTTATGAATACCAAGGATGAGGTTTTCAATCGGTTTCAGGATTTTAGAGCTCAGGTGGAGAACCATATAGGAAATAATATCAAGGTATTGAGGTTAGAAATGGGGGAGAGTACACCTCCAATGTCTTCAAGGATTTTTTCAAGGAGGTAGGGATCAAGAGGGAGATGACAGTATCATACAACCCTTAATAAAATGTGGTTGAAGGAAGAAACAATCGGTCCATGATCAGTTCTGCCAGGGCTATGATACATGACCATGATTTTCCTATGTTTCTTTGGGAAGAGTCATGTAACACAGTGGTATATGTGCAGAATAGGATTCCTCATAGAATATTGGGGGACAAGAATCTAGAGAAGGCATTCTCAGCAGTGAAGCCAGAGATAGGAAATTTGAGGATCCTTGGTTTTCCATTCTACTTCCATGTGCTTGTGGAGAAGAGGATGAATTCGGAGCCTTTAGGATAGAAGGGTATATTTATGGGGTACAATGAGACCTCAAAGATTACATGGTATTCATTCTAGCATAGAGGATTATAGTTGTGAGTAGAGAAGTTAATTTTGAGGAGAAATTGGCATCTAGGAGATCTCAGGAGTCATCAGTAGCAACAGAGGACAAGGAGAAATGGACTTTGAAGGATGAGAAACAATCAACAATCGGAATTCAAGTAGGGAGGAGGAGTTATCCCCTTCTAGTACTGTTAGGATACCCAGGTGGCTATTGCAAACATTAAGGGATATTTGTGAGGTTCCTAGGAGTGTGGTCATAGAGCGCAAGCCTCCAAGGAAGTTTCTAAACTATATAGTGCTCATGAGTAACATCATTGATGTTGAGCCTTCCATTTTTTAGGAAGAAACAAATCAGTAGGTATGGAAGGATGGCATGGTATAGGTGTACACCTATATTATGAGGAATGATGTTTGGGACATAGTGCCAAGACTAGAGTAGAAGTTAGTTGTGAGTTCCAGGTGGCTCTACAAGATCAATCATGTTGTAGATGGTAGCATTGATAAGTTCAGTGAAAGGTTTGTGGACAGAGGGTTCTCCCAGAAAGAGGTAGTGGAATACAATGACACATTTTCTCTAGTCACCTGGTATGCTTGTATTAGATCTCTTATTTCTATTGCTTTAGTTATGAGGTGGAACATACATCAGATGGGTGTTAAAACAACTTTCCTCAATGGGATCATTGAGGAGTAAGTATACATATAATATTATCATGCCTTTGAAGTACATGGGAGGGATTCTCATGTGTGTAGGATTAAGAAAGCCTTATATGGACTCAAATAGGCACTCAATGCATGGTATTCCAGGATTGACGGATACTTGCAAAGTATGGGATTTACCAAGATTGAGGCAGATCCTATCTTATACTTAATACTTTTGGGGGCATATCCACTCATCTTGGTTATGTACATAAATGATTTGTTTCTCACAGGTGCATAGGAGATTATTGTAGGGTGAAAAGAAGATTTAGCTACTGAGTTCGAGATGAAGGGAATTGGATTTATGCATTATTTCTTGGGGTTAGAGGTATGGAAGGTATCAAGAGATATATTCCTTAGGAAAGGGAAATATGAAATCAATATCTTGAGAAGACTCAAGATGGAAGACTATAGACCAGTGGCTAAACCTATGGTTCCCAATATGAAGAAGGTGATCACTTCATATTCATAGTTGGTGGATCCTAGGATATATAGGCATTGGTAGGGTCCTTGATGTTTTTGGTCAACACCACGCCAAATATATGTTTTGATACGAACACCTTGTGTCAGTTCATGGTGGAGCCGAGGAAGATGCATTGGATCATAAAGAAACATGTGCTTGGGTACTTGAGAGGTACATTGGAGTATGGGTGGAGATATCTTGTAGAAGATGAAGTGGAGTTGTAGGGACATACAAACTTAGATTGGGCAGGGAGAGTAGTAGACAAAAAGAACACCTCAGGGTGCTTCTTTAGCTTGGGATCAACAATGATTACCTAGTTCAACATGAAGCATATTTTTGTAGCACTCAATTCATCAGAGGAAAAACATATGGCAATGTGTATGGTTAGTTTTGAAACTATTTGGCTTCACATATTTCTTACATGTTTATTTGATTAGGAATTAGAGCCTATGGTGATATATTGTGATAATCAAAGTTGTATCAAAATATTAGAGAATCTAGTATTCCAAGATAGGTCCAATCATATTGAGATCATATACCACTTCATTCGAGATATGATCCAGAAGGGAGTAGTGAAGCTTCAACATATTTCCACAAATAAGAAGGTTGCAAATATTCTTACCAAACCCTTGGAGAAAGGGAAGTTTGTGTTTATCAGAGATGAACTTGGAGTGGTGAAGAATACCTTCCTCGCTAAGAGGGAGTGTTGATACATGGTAGCATCATATAGGTATTTTCACATAGGTCTATGCATCTAGACGTGTGGAAATCATCCAAGGCCTTCTAACCTTGATTTTACTTTAATTAAAGTAATTTATTTTTTTTGTAACTAGGGGAATCGGTAACAATGGCAGTATCATACTCGCGTGACACGGGGTCAAATCCTGTCGACTGCCTTATAACCCCTAGGGAGGAACGCACGGCCCGCAAGCACACCCTCCAGGTAAATCGGGGTGAGAATCGACCTTGAGACCTCTTTTTACATATTTCCTTCCATTTACATGGCACTTGCCAGTCGGTCTACACCCCTGCGGGCTAATTAAAGTAAATATATTTAATTAATTGAGTGATTTAAATGCTATATTTAATTATCATTTAATCTTATCCATTGATCTCAAGTGAGGTGAGAAGTAATATCAACCATCGATCACTTTGGAGATTAGGGTTAGGTCATAACTCAATATTATAAAAGCAAGGCTAGGGTAAAGGAGAAGACACTTGATGAAACTTGAGGGTTGGATCATGAAGGAATATGATCCAAGGAGATCTTGGATAGGTGGAAAAGGACTTTCGTCTAGAGATCAGGTCAAGGAGAAGAGAGAACAAATGCAACCACAAGTTGTTTTCAGTAGTGTAAGCCACAGGAAAGGGTCGTTTCATACATAGTTTTCCATATAGTCCTTGAGTTCATGTATGCGAGTGTCAGTGGAGCAGGAAAGTATATGCAATGTTACTCAAGGAAAGGAATGTACAGCTTGAAAAACATGCCATATCTGGGTCATAAAATAGATCAAAATTTACCAAGTTTGTCTGTAGTTGTATTTATCTTAGTGGGCCATTATCCCTATTATGGGATCCTTGATTTTATCATAACAAAATCATCTGAACACTGGTTTTTCCTCTGATTTTTTTCCATGGGTGTCTACCCAAAAATATTTGTGTTTACATGTGCATTATTTTGTTTCCATTATTGCTTCCACTATCTTTATTTGAGTTGAATATTCCAACATTGTATTTTTGTTTTGTGAGATGCTAAATTGATTGCAGTAAGGAAATCATTAGATAACAAGATACCTAGGTGTTGGAGTAAGAGGTTTTCAACAACAACACATTGTTCCATATACATCACAACAAAATGGTGTTTCTGAGAGAAAGAATCACACATTAAAAGAAATGGCTAATTGTATGATCAAATCTAAATGATTAAGTATTCATTATTGGGAAGAAGCAATCAACTATTCAAATTACATAGTAAATCATACTCCCACAAGGGATTTAAAAAATATAACACCGAAAGAAGCATGGAATAAAATTAATCCAGATGTAAGTCACTTCCATGTATTTGGTAGTGTAGCATGGGCTCACATTCCTGATGAGAAAATGATAGCTTTGAAACCTAAAAGTGAGAAGTGCATTTTTGTTGGATATTCTAAAGATGTCAAAGGTTATATACTTCTTCAACCTCATTCCAATGAAATTATGATTAGAAGGGATGTGAAATGTGATGAAAATATCTTTCCCTACGAGCCTAATTTGACATTTGTACCATCTTTAGCCTGTGCGCCATCTTCAAAATTTGTGCCATATTCTATTCCTATTATGGTTTCGTCTTCTTCAGATGAAGATAGTGAGGATGAAAATACACCTCCACCTACTCACCTTCCTCTAGATGATTCCATTAAACATGAAACTACACGAGCACCATTGCTTTCGAGATGGGTATGTTCAACATGATAATAAATTAGTGATCTTGTCGTTGATCCTACAAATCAATGCCAGACATGTTCGCAATTCCAACGAGCCTCTTCTCTTTTGTCTCAAGTTTCAAAGAATCATGATACAAAGACATTGGTAGAAGCTTTAGGTCATACATATTTGGATACAACAATGAATCAAGAGTATTTCTCTTTAATGGTGAATGATACTTGGGATCTCGTACCTCTTCTGAAAGGAAGTAAAATTGTTATATGTAAATGAGTCTATACAATTAAGTATGCATCATATGGAAGTGTTGAATGAAACAATACCCATTTAGCTGCAAAAGGATTATCTCAAGTTGAAGAAATGGAATATAATGAAACCTTTTCTCCAATAGCCAAATGAATTCTATCCACCTTGTTCTTTCCCTTTCCACCTCACATATGGGAGGTCCATCTGATGGATGTTAAATATACCTTCCTACATAGGGATTTGCAAGAAGAAATATACATGGAACAACCTCATGGCTATGTCCAGAATGACTCCATCCTTGTTTATCACCTTAAGAAATATCCTTATGGTCTTAAGCAACCTCCTTGAGCTTGATATGATAAAATGGACAACTTTCTTCTTGACACAAGCTTTTCTAGATGCCATTCTGACCCTAATGTCTATACCAAGAAAGTAGGAATCCATCTCATAATACTTGTTCTTTATGTTGATAATGTTATCCTAATTGGTAGTGACACTAAACATTTAAACCATTTGAAATGGTTGGCTTAGGATATTTTCACTATTTTCATGGCTCCCAATTTTTGCAAACCAAGGAAAGAATTTTTCTTTCCCAGTCTAAGTATTCTTATGACCTTTTTCATCACTTTCACATGGAATATTCTAAACCATCCCCTTCTCCCTTCAAGTTTGGAGTCAAACCTTCTTCCACATGTACTTATCCTAAAGTTGATGCCACTTTGTACCATCAGTTAGTTGGTATCCTCTTATATTTGAATCATACTCGTCTTGATATTTCATTTGTTATTGGTCTCGTTTCCCAGTATATTAAAACACCCCCTGAAAGCTATTGGAAAGAAACTGAAATGATACTTCAGTATGTATGGGGTACAATTCAGTTCAGGATACATTACAACTTAGGGGGCACTCCTTTATTGGTTAGTTTCACTGATTCAGATTGGGCTAGTGATCTTGATGATCGAAAGTCTACTAAAGATTATGTTTTCAACCTTAGTTCAGGACCTATCACTTGGGCATGTAAGAAACAACATGATATTTATCTTTCTTCAGTAGAAGTAGAGTATCAATCAATGATTAATGTGAGTCAAGAAGCCTTGTGGCTTCGACAGATCCTTTCATAGTTTCGATTCTAGAAGTATAATTCAACAACCCTCTGGTATGACAATCAAAGTGCCATCGATCTCACCGAAGGCCTATTTTAACATAATCACAACAAACACATCGAGATACACATGCACTTCATCAGATATCTCATTCATGATTGAGTTATTGAAATTCTTTTTTTCCCTACAAAAAATCAAGTTGTAGACATTTTCACAAAGCCTCTTAAAAAAGCAAAGTTTTCCAAACTTTGATCTATGTTAGGAGTTCATGAAGTTTTCATTAAGGGAGGATAGGCTCTAATGCCTCCTTCTTTCTCCTATTGTGTCACCTTTGTAAATACTTCAAGCCTATCCCAAGTTGTTCTTAAGGAGGGATGCTAAGATATTTACACACTTAGGAGTTAGTTAAGATCAACTTAATCTAATGTGTGATTTGGTAAAAGTATGTTTCTTAGCGTGTTTATTTAGTATGCATTAGTATGTATTTGTAGTTAGGTAATCTGATAGTGATGATATGTTCCCGCCATAGACTGATTCGATGGATCATATTCTACTCAATCTTAATGGATACATTGATCCATGTCTTAACAACCAATTGGTTCATGATATTTATTTAAAGAGCATAGAGAGTCATTTGTTGATGATCGATTATGAGAAACTCTATTGTAACTCTCTTGTAATTTTTTCTTTTGCATTAATAAATTTATCCAAGTGGCTACATTGGTTGGGGCCATGGATGTTTCCCCACAAGGGTTTTACCACTTAAAAATATCAGCGTGTTGATATTTGATATGGTTGTGTGAGTCGTTACTAAAGGTGTTTGTCTTCTCTTGGAATACTTTTATTGTAGAACAAGATTCAACCCAATATTTTTTTGTAGTGCAAAATTGAAACACACCTACATTTGAGGATATGGAGGTTGAAATCATACTAAAATATTTCATCCCATGTATAACGTACCCTTCAAACTAAAAAATGACACATTGCAAAGAAAAACAATGAATAATAACGATGAAATTAAAAATACATTCTTTAATGAATTAAAGAATAAGAAAACAAACACTACAAGCTAGGTATTTTCCTACATTTTTGGCACTGAGTAGTACACATTCTATTAGCTAAATAATTACCACCATGGTCTGCATCATTATCAATCTAGGTTATCTCTTCTTTTTTCACTATTTTTTAATTATAGATTTTGACATAATTCATTATTCCATTTTGTATTTTTGAATGCTTATTCATGATTTTTTTCATGTCTAATATGGCTTGAAAAGGGTCATCATGAAAACTATATAGGATATTGTACTTCATGTAGAACTTCATTGGAATCAATTCTTTGTTTATGTCATTGGAGATATAACTAATTTGTTTTCTCTTTACATTATTGTGCACAAGTTTTAGCATAAATTGTTATTTTTTGTATTGCTCCAAGACACACTTCTCCTATTTCCGAGTTTTGGCATGAGTAATGTGGCTTGGAAAAGGTTATCATGAATATTTCATAAGATATTGTAACTATGATGTGCAATTGTAATGACCCAATTTCTTTCTCTATGCCATATGTTGGTCTCCCATTTTGTCATATTTTAACACCATTTTTCTTATCATTATTCCACTAATATACCTGAGCCTGACCTCATTATTCCAAGAATCGATGGTCCTAAGCCTAAAACCTTCCAACAAGAATTAAAGAGGTAATATTTTCTTATTATAATTAATTTCCTAAGTTTTTAATAGGTTTAATGATTTTTTAGGAACTAATGTTTTCCTATGAAGAATTGTAGTTCAATTCCTGCACCTACTATGGAATTTGGGTACCTAGGTTTGGTGGTTTTTATATCTATGTGTGCCCATGGAGAAAAAGAGCACATGGGTTTTGTAGTGTTCGTTGTGAAGCCTGGTTATCTTCCTAATTCATATGCAGGTATTTTTATCCCACTTATTCTAGGGTTTTGAGGGATGGCCCCTAAATGAAGGGGGTCTGAGGGGTCCTACCCTACTGATTGGGGAGCATGGGGCCCAACAGGCCCTCGGTAATTTTTTTGGGAAAATTGCCTTGTAAAATATTGTAATTTCATAGTCAATTTGGACCGTCCATTATAAGGTTGCAAATCTGATGGTAGAAGTTATGTTAGGGTTTTTGATTAAAAAAGGAAACCCTTTTTTGTATGAGGGCATTACATTTCAACTGAGGATGATAGTGAATATTGTATTATGAGAGAGGATACTGTGAGAGAAAGAAGAGGAAGTTATAGAGAATGTGTTGTAGGTTGTATCTCGTCATTTGTTGGATAATAATAAAGGATGGAATTGGTAATTTGTATGGTGGACATAGCCCACAGTGGGTGAACCACATATATTTGTGTCTCTATTGTATTGTGTATCTTTTGTGTTTTATTTCCGCATTTGTTTTATTTTATTGCTTTGTGATCCTGATTTTATAACATGTTGATCTGGTACCCAACATGGTTCATGTCCTCTAGCTTGAGTTATTGATCCTTCATGAGAGCACCAAGCCCTTCTTAAACACAGAGTCAAATATTTCTAGTTCCCATGTTGTTTGTGGGAATCTTCCAAAACAAGGACAAGATGTTATTCGTATGCATTTTTTCATATGAATAGAAAGAGATCAAAACCGACTCCTTCAAAGTTAATTTCAATTGCTAGAGACACTAGATAGATCATGGATGGTTAAACTTGGTAGATATGTTCGTTGCCTTTGTCAATTTGGGCATTTTTGTTCATGAAAGTGTAGGGCATAACCTTATCTCTCTTCTTAGGGTTGTATATGTATGTAATTCCTTAATGCAATCAAGGTAGTCAAAGAGGGAATTATTTCATGATACTGTAGTTATTCATCTTGGAGCGAAGAGCATCCTTAATCACTGTTGTTTTCATTTGGACTTGATTTATGTAATAGAGAATATGTTGTGAGTTTAACTCTGTTTTAATGAAAGTATGTCTTCTATAAATTCGTGGTGTTCTCTTGATCATGTCACTGTAAATATCAAAGGCTTGCTACCGGTTGGCAAGGGCCTACCAATCCAGGATGCAAAGATGTGTATATTGTTGCTAGAATATGTTGTAGAAGTAGTTGATTTCATTAACATCCTGTATGCTGGTGTTCGATTGCTTATGTTTCGTCCACGATTTGGAAATTATGATGCATTTTTAACATATGAATGGTTCATCAAATTGTTTTTGTACTCTTTGTTACAATTTATGGGATTGTAATTGATAATTTAAGTCCATCTCTAGAGATAACCAGTAATGACATTTTCATATTCTCCAGGATAAGTATTTATAATTGTATGGTTTTCCATTTCATTGATACTGTAGCTTAGTTTTTTGGTTAATGCAAGTATGAAGTTCTGGTTATAATTACAGTTACACAAACCTGTAAAAGATCAAATCAATCACTAATAGAAAGACATCAAAGCATGGAAATTTCTTGTACCTTCTTTGTGAGAGTTGATCCCAAGGGATTGGTAATTGTCCTTTATAGTTTTCATTGTCATTTTAGATACACAATTAATACCACACAATGTATGATAACTGAGTCACATCTATGTATAAACATCTTGTTTATATAAAATAGGTGCAATACCACCATGTATTCCTCACATTGAATGTATTGATTTTTATTTTAAGTGTTAGAATCATTTCTCATAAGCTTTACCTTTGGACTAATAAATTCAATTTAAAATCAGTAGTTCATGAATGGAGGTTCAATACCTCTATAACTTACTGATTAAAAGGAACAATTTGAAGTAAAAGTTATGGTCAAACTTAATGCTATGTTTTGGACAATAGTTAATATTCTTGTTATCAAGTCTAACCTCACATATAGAGCACGATGACTTAGATTATTAAGGGAAAGATTTCATCTTGAATCCTCGAAGGAGATTTGATAAAAAAGGATTAGCTATTTGTTCTTGCTTTCAATTTATTTTGCAAAATTTGAATATTTTTATGTGTGAAGACTTAACATCCATATATTGGGAATTAATATGAGCACACATCAAAGAACATGATCATGCATAGATCATATATATATGCATGCCATACAAAGTTATTTAGTTTCTACTCATACTTGCTATTTATTTTGTGGATAAAGTTAAGTTGTTCAAAAGGTTTGCTTGCTAGTATCTTGATAAATGATTGGTTTGAAGTGTGTTTTGATTGTATCCTAAGAATTTAGAGTGGTTTGAGAAGTTAGAGTAGTTTGAACTTGAATATTTTAGCTACACATACTGTGTATACAGCTCACAAGTTTACAAATCAGATTGAAAAGTATAGGGTATATTAAAGTAACAATTAATTTACCCAAATTTTTTGGCATCGTTGTCAGTGAATTGTTAAAAGGTAAACAGTAGAAGGATAGTTTAGATAATTATTTGTATTTGGTTTTCTCACTACATTTTGTATTTGGTGGAGGACAAGATGATAATACACAAAGGCACCCTTGCTTCTAAATTTATGCAAGTGTTATGGCCTGTCGCATTCACTTTGGTGAGTCTATCCAAACCCTTTTATGTCATGTATTTGACTAATGGTTATTCCTAGAGATAGAAAAGGTAGGTTTCTTAAATCAACAAGTAAGATTCCAGTTGATTTATTAGGTGTTACTAGGACCCCCCTACTAATCTGGCTGAAATGTTTACAGGAAGTTCTTTACAGGAAGGAGAAGGTTTTGTATCAAAGGTGACCCCAGAACAAATTACCCCATAATTAGGAACCACCATTAAAAATGTGTCAGAAGTACAAAGATAAATTATGGATCAAGGAATTGAAAACAATAAGATTGGTGAACAGACTCTAGTTACTGACCCAATAATAGAACAAGTTATCAATCGAGAACATGTTTCCAAACTCTTTGGATAATCTTAGAATGTGGTTATATCATAGATAGGATCTGTATTTTTAGAAGGGATACCTAAGCACATATTGAGAACATTTTTGTTGTTCATCAAAATCCAATTAGTGAGCCACCCTTCTCTCTAAACTAGGACAAGAAACCAAAGCTCCTTGATTTTAGATTGTTTGGTAGCATGGAAAACAAAGAGGAAATAAATGTGGAAGCATAAGGAGAAGCAACCTTTGTGTTCCCCATCATTGATATGAAACCAAATGTAAATATGAAGAACACTCCTCTATCATTACTGCCAAATTTCATAGGTACTATCACTAAAGATCCAAATGCCTTTTTATTTGAATTTGATATTCTATGTTGACGTTATAATTATTTGGATGATGCTCATAAATTAAAGTTATTTCCTACAACTTTGAAATATTCTTCCTTGAGATGGTTTATGGGACTTCCATATTATTCTATTAGGACTTGGGAAGATATGAAAACTACCTTTCTAAAGAAATACAAAGATTATTTTAGAACTAGAGATTCACATAATGGATTTTTTAAGATGTAGAAACAAGATGAGGAGAGTCTTGAGGACTATGTTGAGAGGTTCCTATACAACCTTCAGAATACTAAACAAAGTACCTCAAATAATGATACCATTAGAACTATTTTTCTAAAGGGGGTACAAGAAGAATATATAGAAGTGCTTAATCTTATGGGTTTTGGTGATGTTTCTCACTTACCATTTATAGATATTTGTGATCGTTGTAGGAGATATTCATGAAGTAGATCCAAATCTGGTAAGGGAGTAAGAGACACTTTATCAAGAGATACTAAATCTGTTGCAAGAGGAGTGACAGGGATGGATCTAGGAAACTTATTAGAAAACTTTAAAACACATATCCTTGGTACTATTAGCTTGCAACTAGATACACTTAAAATTAAAAAGAAATAATAATAAGAAGAAGCATCTTTAACTGTCTTTTGTGCTAGGTGTAGGAAAAGGAATCCTTTAAGAGAGTGTCCATTGGATAATGTAAAAGTTTGTGCTATTTGTGCAGATAATCATGATAGAGAAAACTACCCCTCATTGTGAAGACTCCAAGCTATCTATTGAGGAAGACATGGGATAATTGAACCATATTTTCAAGCTGCACAAAGAAGGCCTTGGAAACCATGCCCACAAGGTATGGCACAATACCCTTAATTAAAATTTTATGCATCATATAATACTTATCCTCAACAATAGAATGCTCCAATGCCCTGGTATCCTACCCAAGACAAACCTTGGAAAAAATGATGGCAAGGGAATGCTTATGGAAATATGGCTCCACAAATTCCTTATCCCACTTATTCACAATTTCCATCACCTTGCCATCCAATGCAAGCATGACTAAATCCACCTCAACCAACAATTCCTCAAATTCCACAAAAATTACAGTTACTTGTGACTCAGAACCCTCCAAGACCAACACAATTACCCACTCAGTCAGTCCCCAATCGAAATAATAAGACCACTCATTCTGTATTAAATGTTTATTTGTAGACCTTTCTGACTTACGTGATCACCCTAGTACCCTTGCAAGTCATACATTTAAGGTTAGGAAAGGTCCTCCATAAAGAAAACCCCACATTGTTCATTGAAGAAGAACTTGAAGAGGATAAAACTATCATCCAAAAATCCAATCAGACCCCCCTTATAATAGGATTTCCACCACCAAAAAAACATATCCTATTTTTAATTTAGAGAAAACTCAGGTACCCAAAACTCCTCATGTCCTAGAGAGGATGGCCTTAGAGAAACTCATGGTTCAACCTGAATTTGACTTGGAAGCATAACTGAAAAATGTTTGTGTGAAACTTCCCTTGTTACATGCAATAAACGATGTGCCTATTTATGTGAAAACCGTAAGGGAATTATGTATTAAGAAACGTGGGAGAAAAAGGAAAGTTTCCCCTACAATTCAAGTTATGGGTCAATTAACTGAACCAATGTCAGGAAAATATATAATGGAGAAATATGTTGATCCTGAAAAACCTAGTCACTATTTACATCAATAATGTTCCCATACGAAACACTCTAATTGACCTAGGGGAAACAACAAATGTTATGACTGTTATAACTATGGAAATGTTCAAATGGATGGCCTCCGACCCAAACCCGTAGTGCTTGAACTAGCCGATAGATCTCGAATTAAGTCTTTTTTTGTTTTAGATGATGTCATTGCCACCCTGGACTCATGGGAATACCCGATGGATTTCTTGGTTATTCATCCCAAGACTCCCATGGAGGATTATCCCTTGATTCTCGGGATACCTTGGTTAGCTATGACCAATGCTTTCATTAGATGCATATCTGGGGAAATGACTATATTAAATGTGGCATCTATGAAGAAGCTTATCCTCTATCCACCTGTAAAACCAGTAGTAGAATATTCCTTGTGGATAGAATATCCCTACAAAGATGAAGAAATCACACAACCCCTTTTAACCATTGAACAATCTAGGGGGTTAAAAGAAAAAAATGAAGATAATTTGCTAAATCAATTCATCTCCACCACAGATGATGAACAATATCCTAAATCATCCTCTCCATATGATCTCATCTTTAGTAATGTTTTTCAGGAAAATTGTGATTTGGAAAGTTCATCATCCCTTATTGTGTTAGCCATTAAAGAAAGTTCCAAACCTTACAGTGTTCATGTTGAGATAAGATCGAGAAAATTTCTGAACATTAACTCTCAACTAGACCAAGATGAAACAAAACAATTAATTCGGGTGCTACAAGAACAATCTAGTGCATTCACATGGGATTACAAAGACATGTGTGGTATTCCCCCTTAGACCTGCATACACCATATCTATACTCAGGAGAATGCTAGAGTCGTTTGACAACCACAACATCGTAGGAACCCCACTCTAAAATATATTGTGAAGGAATAACTCCAAAAATTACTGAATGCCAACTTAATATACCCAATCTCCGATAGCAAGTGGGTTTCTCGACTTCTGATCGTGCCCA
This sequence comes from Picea engelmannii, assembly GCA_009831015.1. NCBI lineage: Eukaryota > Viridiplantae > Streptophyta > Pinopsida > Pinales > Pinaceae > Picea > Picea engelmannii. The sequence goes on along the minus strand of ML786577.1, from coordinate 150,255 downwards.
AGAAAAATGGTAAATGGAGAATGTGTGTTGATTATAGGGAACTTAATAAAGCAACCTTGAGAGATTATTTCTCATTTCCATTTATCAATCAGGTGTTGGATAACTTATCAAGTAAACAACATTTTTCCTTCCTAGATGTTTTTGTGAGTATAATCAAATACAGATTGCACCAAAAGACCAAGAAAATACCACATTCACATGCTCATGGGGGACATTTTCCTATAGATGTTTTCCATTTGGTTTATTCAATGCCCTGTCACATTCCAAAAGGAAATATTGGGTGTTTTTTATGATTTAATTGATGAATGTGTAGAAAACTATATGGAAATATTCTTGATTAGATGTCAGGAAGCTTGCCTTTCTTTAAGTAATGAAAAATGCATAATGGTATTGTTGTTTTTTTTTTTATCTTCAAGCAGGTATTCTCACATTCCCTAGGTGTTAGGCATGTGGGAATCATCATGGGCACCACATTACACTCTTTGTTTGGTGAAAACCTCCCTTTGAATGAAGCTAGGACTTCATGGGTTTGGTGATGGGATTTGTGGGTTTGTGTTGAGGCTTCACACCCACAAGAAAAGTCTAATTTGATGTTGAATTGTGCAGGGGCTTCTATGTTGACCCTTAATAATTGTATAAATAAAGAGGATGTGATTGTGACATTTCATCATTTTGGTGATAATTATGTGAGATATTGGTGATTTCAGTCCAGCCCTTGGTGACCTCAGTCCATCCATGGAGGAGGTTGCTTAGCCTTAATTTCTATTGTGTTTTGTCTTGTTTTTGGTAAGTACAAGTGAGGAGCAGGGCCACATAGTTTTTGGGACCCAAGGGAGGGTAGGTCAAGGCCTAGAAGAGGCTCGACCTATCAATATGATCTTTCCAAATATAAGAGGAAGACTTGGCCTAGCTGGTTCAGGGTAGGGACAACAAGGAAGGGGCTACCACATGCTTGGATAATAGCCTAAGTGGCTTGGCCTAGCTGGTACAAGGTAGGGAAAAAAAAGGAAGTGGATGTTGGGTGAGTTTGGATAATAAGGAAAGGGTTGCAACAACAAGTATAAGAGGGCAGGAGGTATGCTCAAGTACAAGAGTTGGGGCCACGGGCTTGAGGGAAATTACAGGTATGTTGGGATGAGGTTTTGGGATATTATAGGAGGTAAAAACAATAGTCTCAAAGTATTTTACAAAGGGTAAAAAAAAGTCTTATAGGGTTATTATAGGAGGCAATGACAACAAATTGATTTTTTTTTATAGGGGTAACAAAAATGGAGTTGAGGAAAACCAGGAGGGTTGTTACAACAATACCCTAAGGGCAGGTTTTGGTGGAAACTTAAGGGATGCAACAACATCAATGTTTGAGATAGAAAAGAGGCTAGTTATAGGTGTGTAGCAGAACTTGTAGAGGCTTGGAACAACAAATAAAGAAGGTTGTCACAAGTGTGTGACAACAGTCTTCCAGAGCTAAGTTGTGGAATGGAAACCAAGGAAGGTTTCATAAGTGTTCTTGGAATTTTTCTGTTGTAAAATTGGGCCATTGTCCTTGGTACAAGAGCCCATTGGTTCTTGGTTTAAGAATATTGATTTTGGGATTTAAATTCATGTGTACATGTGTATGATCTAATTTCTAGTTCTTATATTTCGCTGTGCTAAATGATTAGGAATCTCATGTGTTTATTTTATAGTTCAAATTGGGTAAATTGTGTATAACTGTAGAAACAATAGACAAGACTTGAGGTGTAGAAAAATCTAAAATGGTGTCTGAGCTATGATTCTAAGAAGAGAAGTTCAATGTGAGATACTTACATAGGTGACAACTCTAAGAGGGAGTTGCAACAATGTTGAGGAGCTAGCTATGTGAGGGAGATATAGTGATTGTTGTAGGTAGCAATAGGTCGGATAGTTTCTAGTTTGAGACATGGTGCAGGCCATTCAAACGAGGAGTTGTGGACTATTAGATATTGGTGGTGTGGCAAGTTGGGAGTTTTGGTGGATTGGTGGAGATCCCAGATCACAACCATATGTTGTGTAGCAGGTTTCCAACCCCGTGGATGAAATTTTGTTGGCTTGTCATATTGAGTTGTGATGGGTGCAGCTTGTGTGCTTTGGCACAAACGATATAGCTTCATATTTTTGGAAGTTTGATGAGATAGAGTCCTCATCAGGCCAAATAGTTTCACATTGTCAAGGTGAGACAATGTATGAGTTAATTGACCCAAGAGGATGAGGAAACTTTCATAGATGAGTTACATAGGTCTAGAGTGAACTATACCAAGTCTCCATCCATAGATTGAGACTTTTCAGAGAGGACACAGGTTCAATTGTAGTGTGTGCGTAGACACATAGAGTCTTGTGACTTGGATGATGGACTTGAGTAGAATTTCATTGGATGACCGTGACTTGGGTAAGCATGATGCTTTCTTTGGAGGATTACATGGTTCTTATATAGTGGGAATCACCGAAACATGACAGGGGCACAAGATTTGTTCGAGATATTCACAGTGTCTGACTTAGGTATGTACAAGGAGCTTGGTATGAGGACCATGCATGTAGTACAAGGATATGGATTAGTGGTATTCTGGATGGAGTCAGGGGATGTGTTATGAGTGGAAAAATTGATATGGGTGTTAGGAGTGTGTTATCAGCCTCAAGGATCATGGAGTAGGGCTATGCAATGTTGTTACAGGATGGGCATGTGTTATTGGATGCCCAGGGGATCTGGCTCAGACACAAAAATGTTCTTGGAGTTAGAGAGGAAAACCTATATAGGAAAAAATGCCATCCTATGTGATCCATGACCAACAGTAGTAGAGTGATAGTGGATAGGGAGAAGGTAGCTTCGAAGGTTGAGAAGACTCATAGGTATCTCGAACTCAGAGGGAGTTAGTGGATTCAGAGGGAGTTAATGGATTTAGAGGGAGTGTGACTTCAGAGGGAGTCATAAGGCTTAGTTGGAGAGTCAGTCGTTCAGTGGGAGACAACCTTCAAGTCTAGATGGGAGAGGGGAATATTTCAAGGCTGTTAGGAGGATATCATGGGTTGAGATGGCCGGGAAGGATTCTCAGGAGAAGGAGGCTTTTAGGAGTAGGGTTTCTTCTAGGGAGGGATCATGCTAGATAATAGGAATTTCCTCAGTAATAGGGGGAGCATCGAATCAGGAGGATTGGAGAGCATCTGTGGTAGCATATCCAGTAAGGGAGAAAAATATACTCCCAATATGGGAGACATAGCTACTTCCAAGTGATTGTGGAGTGTGGTCAGAATACCTTCCTCGTTAAGCGGAAGTGTTGATTTTTGTAGCTACGGGCAGGTATTCTCAAATTCCCTATATGATGGCCATGTGGGAATCATCATGGGAAACATATTACACTCTTTTTTTGGTGAAAACCTCCCTTGAAATGAATTTGTGGCTTCATGTATTTGGTGATGGGATTTTTGGGTTTGTGTTGGGGCTTCACACCCATAAGAAAAGTCTAATTTGATGTTAACTTGTGGAGGGGATTCTATGTTGATCCTTAAGACTTGTATAAATAAAGAGGAGGTCATTGTGATGTTTGATCATTGTGGTGACAAGTATGTGAGAGCTTGGTGATTTCATTCCAACCCTTGGTGACCTCAGTCCAGACATGGAAGAGGTTGCTTAGCCTCATTTTCTGTTGTGTTTTGTCTTGTTTTGGGAAGGTACAAGTCAGGAGTATGGATGCATAGTTTTTAGGATCCAAGGGAGGGAAAACCAAGGCCTAGAAGAGGCTCGACCTGCTAAGATAACCTTGTTATATCCAAGAGGAATACTCAACCTAGATGTATAGGGTAGGGACATGAAGGAAGGGGCTTTCACAGGCTTGGACAATAGCCTAATTGGCTCGAACTAGCTGGTATATGGTAGGGATAGCAAGGAAGTGGATGCTGGGTGATTTTGAACAACAAGGAAGGGGCTGCAACAATAAGTAAAAGAGGAAACATTGTATGCTCAAGTACAGGAGTTGGGGCCATAGTCTTGAGGGAAATTATAGGTATGCTAGGTGGAAGTTTTGGGTTGTTTCAAGAAGTAACAACAACAATCTCAAAGGATGTTATACGGGGTTACAAAAAGTATTATAGGGATGCTACAGGAGGTAAAAAAACAAATTGAATGTTGTTAAAGGGGTAACAACAATGGATTTGAGGACATCCAGAAGGGTTGTTACAACAATACCCTAAGGAAAGGTTTTGGTGGAAGCTTAAGGGATGCCACAAAAACAATGTTTTGGACAGACAAGAGGTTGGTTAAAAGTGTGTATCAACACCTGTAGAGGATTGGAATAACATAGAAATAAAGTTGTCACAAGTATGTGACAACAATCTTCTAGAGCTAAGTTTTGGCATGGAAACCAAGGAAGATTTCATAAGTGTTCTTGGTAATATTTTGTTGTAAAATTGGGTCTTTATCCCTAGAATGGGATCCCATTGGTTCTTGGTTTAAGAACAATTATTTTGGGCTATAAATTCATGTGTACCTGTGTATGATCTAATTGCTAGTTCTTATCTTCCATTGTGCTAAATGGTTAGGAAACTCAGTGTGTTTATGTTTACAATTCAAATTGTGTAAATTTGTGTATAAATGTAGAAACAATAGACCATACCTGAGTTGCAACAAAATATAAAATTTATCAAAAGAAGGTATTATTCTTGGGCATCACATTTCTAGTGCGGGTATCAAAGTGGACCCAACCAAAATCAATGTGATCATGGATATTATAGCACCATGATCACAAAAAGAGGTAAGAATTTTTTTGGGTCATGTTGATTATTATAGGAGATTCATTGAAAATTTTACAAAGATTGCAACACCAATGTTCAAACTACTTGTTAAAGATATTGATTTTGTATGGGACTCACAATGTCAAAATTCCTTCGAGGACTTAAAGGAAAAACTCTTCACGACACTAGTACTTAGGGGCCCAACTAGACCCTCCCCTTTCGCATTAGTATAGATGCTTCAGATATATCCATCAACATTGTTTTAGGGAAAAAAGAAGATCAACTATCCTATGCCATCTATTTCATAAGAAAAAAATTGACACCCGCTAAGTTCAATTATACTTTCATTGAAAAGGAATTCATAGTTGGTGTCTATGCCATAAACAAACTCAAACATTATATAACATGTTACGAAGTCTTTATTTACACAAACCACTCTGCCATAAAATTATTAATGAATAAACCAATCACCAATGGTAGAATCATTGGATGGTTGTTATTACTGTAGGAGTTTAACACCACTATAATATATAGGCCTAGAAAGGAGAATCTCATTGTAGATTTCCTCTTCAGAATCTAGTATGGAAGTGAAAATGATCCTATAGATGATATTATTATTTTTTATTTTTTTTCTGAAAAACATATATTTTCTATTTTTACTAACTCTCCATGGTTTGTAGATATAAAAAATTATTTGGCCATAGGGAAATCTCCACAACACCTTTCTTCATGAGAAAATAAACAAATTGTCAGGCGTAGTGCCAACTATTCATGGATCTGAGGTGACCTCTTCCTTACTAGACCATATATGATTATTATAAGAAATGTATAGGAAGATCATATGTTCGGCATTTTGCGATCTTTCCATGATGGTGCATGTGGGGGGCACTTTTCCAACAAGAGAAAAACCTACAAAGTACTTCATTAGGGGTACTACTGGAAAACACTCTTCAAGGATGCTAAAATTTATGTAAGAAGTTGCGACAACTACCAAAGGATGGGGAGACTAGTACAAGCTGACAAATTGCCCCTACAACCACATGTATTGATTGAGCCCTTCAAAAGATGGGATCTGGACTTTGTAGGACCAATATCTCCTGCATCAAGAAAGAAAAGGTATATATTAGTTTGTAAAGATTATGTAACCAAATGGGTATAAGCAAAATCTCTATATCAAGCTAGTGTTAATTTTATTTGTGAAGGTATTTTTACCTGTTTTGGTGTTCCAAGAGAGATTGTGATAGATCAAAGAGCACAATTCACATCAAATATGATGCAATCCATTACACAACAATATCAGAAAGCATTGAAAATATTTTCTATATCAACCCTAGGATAATGAATAGGTAGAGTCCACCAACAAAGTGCTAGAGGCCATTTTGACCAAGATCGTACAATTGCACCATAAGGATCGGTTCAATAAACTTATGGAGGCACTTTGGGCCTATAGGAATGCATGGAGAAGCACCATTGGACTCAACCCCTATGAGTTGGTGTATGGAAAGAAAATTCTCCTACCCATTGAATTCCAAATAAGGATTTCGAGAACAACAATACAATTGGGTTTATATTTGACAGAGGCTCAGAAGAAAAGGATGGCACACTTGAATGAGTTGGATGCAATCCAACAAGATGCCATCCAACATTCCATTCTTGTTTAGGAACAATAGGATAGGTGGGATGAAAAATTCATTAGAAAGAAGGTCTTTAAACCCGATTATTGGGCTCTCCTCTTCAACTTCAGATCCAATAACTTTAGGGGTAAGCTCTCCACACGATGGCTAGGACCATATGAGGTTGAGACCGTCTTTGATAATGGCTCTATGAGAATCAAAACAATAGATGCATATAGTATCTCCTTTGTGGTGAATGGCCACCGATTAAGATTGTACAACAAACCCATGTTCAAGGAAAAGTTTGTTCAAGATATGTCACAACAGTAAGAGATGGAGGTTATTTATAGGGGGTCTCCTTCCCCATCTCTAACCTATGATTTAGTTTTCTCCCAAATTTATGGGTGTGTATATATGTATAGGTAAAAGAAAAAAAAACTCATAAAAAGAAAAAGAAAATAGAAAACAATAAAAATGTAAAGAAAAAAAATAATCTAGTTATGAAAATCAACTTGTTGGCGTAGCTAGACATGGAGTTGCTTGAAAACTAGGTTGTTGGTGGGAAGATCCACAATAAAATTTGACATACATTTGTTGGTTCTACTTCCTATTATTCAAATCATTATGTTTTTTCTTGTGTTATATGACGATGGATTCATTAAGTCCCTCCTTCTAACAAACTTTTCCACATCAACTCCAACAAATTATCTAGGGTCAGAGTTAGAGACTTTTTATGGTACCTAAAGGTTTGCATACCTTAATGGCATGTTCTCTCGCTGGAATTAGTGGGGATTCCTCTGCTCCCTTGTTTTCAGATATTGTAGGTGACTCAACCTCAACTCATCTATTCATACCTCGCAAGATGTACCAAGGAACCTTGACTCTCATCGACATCAATGGTGAGTAGATCCACATTGGTTAACATCATTCATCATTGGTTGATAATCCAATGATTTCTTTCTATGTTTGACTTCAACAAATTCATTCACATAGATATAATTGTTCCCCCACAATCCTTACTTGTGACTATAATTTTTTTTGTGACTCCAAATGGAGAACATAAGTTGGTTAGATGATTATGCTATTTGTTTCTAAAGGTCTAAACTAGCATCATTAACCAATATATTTGATTAAAGATGTGATAAAAGAGGTTTTTAACTTCTAGAATTTTTTTATTCAAAAAGATTGCTTTATAGGCATGAGATTAAGAGAATACTTCGATAAAGAAGAATCTTTAGGTCCTTTGTGTGTGCGCTTCAAGTGATGTAAATAACTTGAAATTGCAATTCTTGAAAATAAATTGTGGAAAATAAAATTGCAAAACATTGAGAAATTTAATAAAGAGAAATAGTGGAACTTTTAGGTTTGTTCTCCACCTAATTAATTTCCTAAGTGATGTGAACAATTTTAAATGGAAAACCACAAATTCATATAAAAATGTGATAATGGAGATATTTCACTCTTTCGCCCTTTTTTCCAAGTTCGCTTATGAGAGTAAGGAAAAGAGCATACCTGGAATGAAGGAGATTTTAGCTCTTTTGTTTATATGAATAACATAAACAACAAAATTAGAATTAACTGATAAATCTAGAATGATAAATTGAAAAAAAAATGATTACAAGAAATGAGTGATTAACCGTAAAAGTTCTCTCCTCACCTAACTCTTTATTTTTAATTGACTTAATCAATTTAAGTTAAACAAACCAACAATTGGTGTATGGAAATCAATGAAGTACCAAGCTAAGTATCTATATGTAATGTAAAGAAAAAAAACCATCAACATGGCAATGCTAGGAAGTATGATTTTGTCCCCTAACAATTAAGTGTGGTAATTATTAAGCACAAAAAAGGATACAACATAGTAGAGATAAAGCTGCTAATAATTCATAAAAAAAAATTGAGCACTACTAAATAGACTTCATAAAGCAACTACCTATTGCCAAAAAATTGAATTTGGACATAGTCACGTGGCCTATCACAGAGACATACACACTAGTCACATGCACAAAGAATGAAACCTATGTGTAGGAAAGAATTGCAGACTAGTAATAGTCAAACCTACACAAGTCGCATGGAACTCAAAGGGTTTTCTATGTGAATCTTATAGAATGGGGGTTAATAGGTGCACAAAACACTAAATCTTAAAAAAAAAAAAAAAAAATTGCTCCTCCACCTATGGGTGAAGAGTGAAACTACAAATGTAATAATGATCTTGCAAGCCACCAAAAGTTATCTATAAGGAAAAAAAATCATGAGTGAGATATGATAATCTATAATCAAAGCGAAGTAGCTAGAGTTATATATGGGTTTTATAGCCTTGTTGAGCAAAACCTTAGCTAGGTGGTTAGTTAAACATCAAATATTTTTTTAGTTTTGAGGAAAGAACAAGTGTATTATAGCATCAAGTACATAACAAGAAAGCTTAAATGCAATTAAATTAAGAATTTAACTTAAAAAACACCATTCAAAATACAAAGCAATGGAGGGAAACATCAATACTTATATTATTTTTCAAAGGGAAAAACATGTAGAGTCACTTTGATAAGAGAGAATGGAAATAAGTGGGATTCAAAACTCTCCTTAGGATGGATCATTTTTCCTCCTTGAATGATCTCTCTAACTCTAATGGATGGATGAAGAAGCCTTAGTTCTTTGGTAAAAGAACACAAGCAAGCATGAGGGAAATCGATGGTAGATATAAAAGAGAGAGATGTATGATCTCCAAGTTTATTCCTCTAGCATAACCTTGTAATTATTTATTTTTTCTTGTAAGGCAATCCCATAGTATTCTTTGATAGGAAAATATGAAGCTTGAATGGTGAACCAACTTCAGCATGAATAATCCTCATCCACTCCTAGGCTCCTATGTGTTTGATGCGACCTTTGTGAGGCCAAAGTGTTGAAATTATGCTTATACTAAGAGGGGGGGGTGAATCCATATAAGAAAGTTTTTACTTTATTTAACCATTCATCAATTAGCACATATAAACTCAAATCACAATGCACAAAATTTAATGTGGAAACCTTTGCAGGAAAAAACCACCAAAAATTATCTTTATAAATGTTTGTAGGAACCAACCTATTGTTACAAAGCTTGTAGGAACCAGCCCACTCCTTGGTTAAGCACCAACTGAGAAAGATATTGTGTAGGCACCAACCTAGTGGAGAATCTAATCTCCTCAGCTGAGCACCAAATTAGTAAGACCTGTATAGGCACCAACCTAAGATATTAATACATAGAGTACTTCTAACTTCACCTGCATGCTTCATACTTCATGTATTTCATAGCATCATCATACCCTTAACTTTCATGCTCCAACACCTCTATTTATTTCATACCTCGAACATAGATTCAAACCTTAGTCAGATTTAGCCTTCATTCAATAGAAAACATCGTAGCATCATTCCCAGAATATAATCCCATACTGTAGCATCACAACCTCAAAACAACTCACTTTGCATAATCGTAGGCCTTAGTCTTTCATAGCACACCCTTAAAACCATAAGAAAAAAACCTCTTGGACACCTTTAAACCCCAAGAATTCTCTCAAGCTTCTCTTGCACACCTCATATCTCTTCTACGCACATAAGACTTGATATTATTACTTGGGTTCTCTTCAAATGCACACATCTATCATGTATTTATAGTGTTTATGTGCTCACTTTTAGGGCCGGCTTGTAAAGACTAGTTGGGTCGACCTGAACTTTCTAGTTGGATTGTCTGACAAAAAAAATCATATCTCTTCATTCCTAAGGAGTTAGAGGGAGTGCCATATATCGTTGGAAAGGTCTCGAAATAATATTTCAAACCATATAACCTATGCTCCCATTTTAGCTAGGTTACTAGATTAAAAATTCCTTCAAATATAGGGTGTCCAAGTTAAGCATCAAAAATCCCCAAAAAAATATTTACAACAATCTCCATCTTGCAATATTTATCTTGGACATATGTAGTCTCCCCTTGTCTTTGACATCAATGACAAAAATATTTCCAACAATATTGTAATTTCCCCACTATAATCCTCATTTTAAACATAGTTACCAACTTAATGAGAACTCTACAGAGTTCTCATTTTTGGGGGGGTCACATTGTTTACCCCGTTTTTAAAAATAGTGCTACCAGTAGCACCCCCCCCCTCCCTTTTTAGGTAGTTTTTTGACATTTACTTTTTCTTTTAACAGAAATAGTTAATATTGTATTTATAAAAGATCAATGGCCTCACCGGAAAGAAGTACATAGAAAAAAAATCCTAAGTATAATACTAGGATTTATCGTACTGGATTCCAAGTTCACTTGCTTATGTTTCCAATTATCCAAAAATACTGCATTCCATACATCCTTACATGAATAAATTCAGACAAATTGATGGCCTAATGATTGACAAAAGAAACACATGTTTTTATTTTATTTCGGGATCGACTTCTGGTCATCATTGGTTGTGTTACTGATGATGTCTTTTTCTTCTTCTCAACTACCATCCAAACTTCTTTGATAGGTGGTGATGTTGTTGTTGAATCAACTATCCCCATATTTTCCTGATTTGGAGAACTCATTTTCTTTGGTGTTGTTAATGTTGCTTCATCTTTATCGGCCTCATATTCCCATATTGAAAGAGGTGGGGAGTTGGGGAGAACCTTGCTTTCTATTCTTGTATCAAGAGTATATGAAGCCTTAAATCTTTCTATTCCCAGATCAAGAGAATTTGAAGCCTTACTCTTCGATTGAGGGACAAGATTTGAATAATTCGGAGGTGTCTCTAGAGTAGACATGCCTTTGGAATGGGGCATCGAATCTATATATGTGGAAGAATAATGGCTCAAATCATCTAGGCCTGGAGAATATTTTCGGTTGTTTTTTATAATTTGTTGATGATCTTCATTGGAGCCATCCCACCAAGTTGATTTACATTGTTTCTTCCCCGCCTTCCTATTTCCTTGATATGGATTATTTTCGGCATGAAATGAGAGTAGAGATATAATAAATAATTGTACAAAGATATCGCGGATATCAAATAAAATAACATAAATGTATCAAATATGCAACTATAAACACAGAGATACAGTAATACACAATTTTCTATTAATGGGCGAAAATGTACAAAGAATGGTGGCATCTTATCTATGAGAAGAGATGTGACTGTTACTCACATTCACAAGAAGATGATTTTAAAATGAGGCTCCAAAGGCCTTTTTTACCATAAATAAAATCCAAAACCCTAACCACGGAAGATGAAAAACCAACAGTTTTGTGGACCCCGTTTTTGGTAGTTTGGTGTATCAACTTCTCAGGGGCGTAACTTTGGCATACGATCTCCGTTTGGGGCGCACAATAGCTTGTTATAAAGGTATCGTCGAGGATATTAATTTAGGGGGATCAATCAAAGCCTTTGGCCATCATTGAGGAGCTCGATCCCAAAAAACCTTCATTTAGGCCCTCAAAATGGCCTCGAAAGTTAAAAATTGCTAAAAATAGTAAATTACCAAAATTGCCAGAATTTTTTTTTGGGTTAGTTGGAAAAGGTGGGTGGCCACCGATATCCACCTATATCAATCCTCCCTCCTTAGGAAGAAATGGTATCTACTGCATTGAGTTCCCGAGGGAGAGGGGAAAACATTTGTTGAATCTGCATCTTGACAAGTTTCTTGCCTTGTTGGAGAAGTTGCGTTGCTTAGCTTGTCGAAGGTTGTCAAGAACCTATGGCTGGAAGGGTTGGACATTTTTAACCAGTCTGGATACATGATATTCTTGTGTGTAGAAGGAATATTTATACTTTGCTGCAATCTTGTCAACCTACTTCTGTTGGATAGAAGGTGCTTGGGCCGAGGTTGCAGTGGTTGCAGTATCCTTTTGTTCACCTTTTGAATAGATTGTGTAGAAGCTGAATTTTGTAGTATGAGATACTACCTTGCAGCATTGTTTAGGTGGGATAGTAGTTGGAACTACCTCTAGTATCCTATAGAGATGACCCCCTAGAGTAACAATGACATTATGAGGTTGAGACTCATAGATAGCATGGCACTTCCACATATATGGCTGGCCCAAGAGAACATCACAGACATCCAACGGGAAAACATCACATAATACCTCATCCTTGAAGGGTGGGATGTCGAATGACAATCGACACTGATGGTTGACATGAAGATATCGTCCCTGGTGAAGCCACCCAATTTTGTATGGTTGTGGGTGTGGTGTTGTCTACAATCCCAATTGTTTGATGACCTTTGCTGAGATGAGGTTCTTCTGGATTCCACTATCAACAATAAAATGCAGCAGGGTCCCCTTCACCCACGAATGAAAAAGGTGCTCCCCCTCTTCAGGATCTGTGGTTTCTTCTGGTTGAAGTGTTGTGGTCATGACAATAGAAGTGGGTTCTGTGTCGATGATMGGTCTTCTATCAATATTTTCTGAATCAGATTTCGAATCAAGGTTTGGCTCCTTGTCTTTGATCTCGACCACCAATGATTGTTTTGAGCRAAATTCATCGGTGTTGTGCCARGGGATTTTGTGGAAATCAMACCATTTTTGGGTGTCCTTMTTTGTCTTCCCATGACCCTTCTTTTCCTGTGGCTTGGACTGCTTTTCGAAAGACTGTTTGTTAGGGTTGTCTTTATCATACTTTGGTTGTTTCGGATTTACAGACCTGAACTCCCGTTTGTTTTGGTGCTTACATTTCTGCTCGATTTTAACAACTTATTGATAAACAACACTGAGTGATCAATATATCAATAGAATCAATAGAATCGACATCTCATCACATATATGGTTTTCCCAAGAGAACATCACAGACATCCAATGGGGAAACATCACATAATACCTCATCCTTGAAGGGCTAGATGTTGTATGACAATCGACATTGTTGGTTGACACAAAGATCATGTCCCTAGTGAAGCAACCCATTGTTGTATGGTTGTGGGTGTGGTGTTGTCAACAATCCCAATTGTTTCACAACCTCTGCTGATATGAGGTTCTTCTAGCTTTTGCTATTAAAAATAAAATGCAGCGAGGTCCCCTTCACCCGCATATGTGAATGAAAAAGGCACTCCCACTCTTCAAGATTGGTGGGTTCTTCTGGTTGAATTATTATGGTCGTGAAAATAGCAGTGGGGTCTGCATCGATGATTTGTCTTCTATCAATATTTTATGAATCAGGGTTCATCTCCTTGTCTTTGATCTCGGTCACCAATGGTTGTTTTGAGCGACATTCATAGGTGTTGTGCCATGGGATTTTGTGGAAATCGCACCACTTTTCGGTGTCCTTCTTTGTCTTCTCGTGACCCTTATTTTCCTGTGGCTTGGACTATTTTTCGGGAGACTGTTTATTAGGGACATCTTTATCATACTTTTGTTATTGCGGATTTGCAGACCCGAACTCCCATTTGTTCATGTGCTTACATTTCTACTCGATTTTAACATAATATCGATAAGCAACACTGAGTGATGAGATGTTCAGAAAATCCGTTTCAGTTTGGATGTATTTGTGTAGAGCCCCACGGTATTTCAGAACCAAATATCGTTCAGAGTCTTTGATACCCAACTTGGTGCACAAGGTATGGAAGGTATTGGTGAACTCCGAAACTCTGGAACTGCTTTGCCCCTCTCTTTCCGCAGTGTGGTCCATCTCATATATTGTTCCTCATAATTTCCAATAGGGTAATATTGTTCCTTTACTGCGTCCACAAAAAAATCCCAAGTGGAATTGGCCCCATATATTCTAGACTCTTCTGTGGAACTTTTCTCCCAGTAAGTTTCTCACCAATATTTGACACGGGGGAGAGCTTTAAGGAGTGCGAAGGTGATCTTTTACCTGTTGGAAAAATGTTGAACAAAGAAATAACCTTCTAGTAGATTTAACCATTTGTCTAGGGCATTCACATCTATCTAACCTTCAAATACGAGAATATCAAAATTAACATGTAACTTGAAAGGAGAGGTTCTTCCAAAGTGTTTGTTTGATGAAGATGCACCTATTTATATCGGTAGATGTTGAAGGATGTGGGAAAATTTATCCATCATTTCGTCCCTCTGTCTCGGGAGAGCTTGCTTAAGCAACAGATTGATAGAATCGTTTCCTCCGTCGTTTTTCTTTTCTTCTGCCATGGAGGGTTTCTTGGGTGTGCGAGAGCGATTGTATTCAAGAGATACAAGCTCGAAACCCAACTTACTATAGTCAGACCTTGTCGGGGACATGCGCTGAAAAAAAATGATCAAGAGCAGCCTGCAATGATACCACTAATCTGGATTATTTTTGGCACAAAATGAGAGTGGAGATATAATAAAGAAATGTACAGAGATATCATGGATATCAAATAATATAAAAGAAATGTATCAAAGATGCAACCATAAACACAGAGATACAGTAATACACAATTTTATATTAATGAGCAAAAATGTACAAAGACTGTAAAAATACAGAGTGAAAGACTCGCTAGAATGGTGGCAGCTTATCTCTAAGAAGAGATGTGATGGCTACTCGCATTTGCAAGATGATGATTTTACAATGAGGCTCCAAAGGCCTTTTTTATCATAAAGAAAATCCAAAACCCTAACCCTGGAAGATGAAAAACCAACAATTTGGTGGACCCCGTTTTGGGTAGTTTGGTGTATCAACTTCCCGGGGGTGTAACTTTGGCATACGATCTCCGTTTGGGGTGCACAATAGCTCATTGTAAAGGTATCATCGAGTAGATTCATTTAGGGGAATCAATCAGATCCTTTGGATATATTTTAGGAGATTTATCCCCAAAAACCTTCAGTTAGGCCCTCAAAATGGCCTCGAACGTTAAAAATTGTTAAAAATAGTAAATAACCAAAATTACCAGAAAACTATTTTGGGCCAGTTGGAAACGGTGGGTGGCCACCGAAATCCACCTCGATAATTCCCTTAGTGCATTGAGCTTCTATGTGCCTTGTTTCAAAACAAGCCCTACATTGTAGGGAGATTCTTTCATATTCTAGCTTTTCGTTCTAGGAGTAGTTTTTGCAGCCCAAAATAATTTATGTTGGAAATCCTTTGCTAAAATCCATTTCCACACAAATTCTAGCATATGAGGTGATGCTATGTATTATAGTTTCTTTACTTGCAAAATAAAACTTTCCTAATGTTAATCCAATATCTCTGAGAGAAGTTTCACCTCAGAAATGCAAGGGAAGATTCAGAAGTCTGACCCAATCTGAAGTAGAAGAAAGAACAATAGTTAGAGGATTGAAGCAAGGAGTCCAAGGCAGCATACACAAACCTAAGTTTCCACAAAAATAGGGGCAAGAGTCAAGGATCAGATCCCGATCTGCTGCAAGATCAAACTCGATAATGAAGAAACCTTTTGGATAGGGGTGAATGAAAAAATCTTTCTTAATGAGAGGCTTCCAATGGGATGAGATCCACAAGCCACAACCAAAGCCCATTGAACCGATAGATTAAAGAATTTGCCCGAAAAAAATCATCCTTATCTTCAACTTCCTGACCCATGAGAAGAGAAATTGTTGGGGCTTCTTGAACCGAGCACATAGTAGAGGGGGGAGAACGAGCTAAGATTTGAGATTTAACAACCTCACTGAAAGAAACAAAGGTGTTACCCATAGGACCAAAATAATGAGCCATGCCTGGCTGAACAACAGAGAAAGGATGAGTAGTACCACTGCGAGGGTTGGATCTAGATCTGTTGTGAATGAAAGCCAACGTTGCCATGGGAGAGAGAACAACTATGGCCAAGAGGCTGAGATGCAAACAGATAGGTGGCTAGGGCTAAACCCTAGCCACAAATGCAATCGTGAAGCATATGAGCGGCCTCTGTTATCAAATTTCAGGTTTTTTGATATTTTAAATTTTATGACCCATAATGATTCCACATTATTTTTTTAAATGCTTAGTTTTTCGTCTATTTTCAAATTTTTCAATTTTTTTCCAAGAGTGTTTTTAGTCGTTTTTCCATGCTTCTTTCAATCTTAAAAATATTTTTTACCATTAACTTTTTTGAAATTAAATAACACTATTTTTATATATTTAGCAAAAAATATAATTTATTTTTTTATATATAAATTAAAAACTTAAAAAAACAAAGAAAAATAAAAGAATTGAAATTTAAAATAAAAATAAATTAAAAGCAAATTTATATATAAAAAAATAAAAATAAAGAAAAACATTAAAAAATAGGAAAAAAAACAATATATATATATATAAACAAAGAGGAAATTAAAAAAAACAAAAAAAAAAA
>ML786577.1:107515-120514 GCA_009831015.1 Picea engelmannii | reverse complement strand
CCCTTAACTTTCATGCTCCAGTGTCTCTCTTTGCTTCATACCACAGACATATATTCAAACTCTAGTTAGATTTATCCTTCATGCCCTAGCAAACCTTCTAGCATAATTCCAAGAATATAATCCTAGACTGCAACATCACAACCTCAAAATAGCTCAATTTGTAGCATCACAGACCTTAGTCCTTCATAGCACACCCTTAAAACCCCAAGAAAACTCCTCTTGCACACCTTAGACCCCAAGAATTCTCTCTAGCTTCTCTTGCGCACACCATACTTGATATTATTTCTTAGATTTTATTAAAATGTGCACATTTATCTTGTATTTATAATGTTTATTTTCTCACTTTTAGGGTCGACCTGTAAAGATTAGTTGGGTTGACATGAAAATTATGGCTGGGTTGTCTAATAAAAAAATTAATATCTCTACATTCCTAAGGATTTAGAGGGATTGTCATATACCATTGGAAAGGTCTCAGAATAATATTTACAACCATATAACCTATGCTCCAATTTGATCTAGGTATTTGGAATAAAAATTCCTTCAAATATAGGGTATCCAAACTGAGCATAAAAAATCCTAAAAATAATATCTCCAACAATCTCCATCTTACAATATTTATCTTAGACATTTGTAGTCTCCCCCTATCTTTGACGTCAATGACAATAATATTTCCAACACAAAGAACCATGAATTCATGAGATGGGTGCTTGAACGAACTTCATACACCACCATAGAACCATGCATGTCAATCCTTGGCCATTAATGTGATGTGGAGGTAGTTGAATCCCACATTTATAGAATTTACACAAGTAGAAAAATATTTTCCATGTGACCCACAAAACCAAATGATTTGAAAGTAACACGACCTAGAAAGTAGTCAATTGAAGGTTTGAATTTGCTCAAAACGGTGACAAATCACCATAATATGGTGTATTACATGTTTTATTGTGAACCAATGATGTCTTCAAGAATTGTTCTTTGAATTGGCCCTCGGACCGAGTGATAGTGTGTGGCATGAATTCCTCCACCACATGGAGGGAAGAAGCCTAATATATGTTCCCACGTATCTCGTTTCTTCCTTTGGATGGTACTAGGGTGGTATATATGAGTTATGGTTCTATGTGAGAATTTTGGTGGCTTCTCTATGGTTTTTTGGTTGGGAACAATATATTTTTTATGGGGCAAAATTTTTCCAATTGGCTATTTTTGGCCATTTTCTGAAGAAAAAAAATTATTTGCCAATTTGGTTAAAAAATCGCCTATTTTTTTACATAAATATGAATAAATTGATAATATTCACCAAAAAATTACAAGTTTTAATCATAAATTATATGGTTTTAATTGAATATTCACTTGTAGATTATACAATTTCAATCCAAAATAGTTTCCTAGAGTATTATACCTAGGTATAATATTTGAATCCTTAAAAAATACCCTGGATGGGAAGGATTACATTTGTTCTCATTATGGCTAAGGATGGTGAAAATATTGTTTTAAGGAGATCTGGATTGTAGAGGCAGCTAAAGCTATATGCGGTCTTGGTTACACCAGGATTCATCTCCCTCAAGTGTAGGATTGACCTTGGTAAGTTTACATTGTTCTACAACCACCTAGTTACTTTCCTGTTTGGACCAAATTTTCTCCAAACTTAGGTTTTTTGGTACATTGATTCTCTTGATAAAACCCCCTAGGTGGTTTAAATAATTCTAATATGGTCTTCCTTGCACCCCTCGAGGAATGGAGGTATTCTCTGGTGTTTTCCCCATCTAGTAAAGACGCATTATTGCTAAACTAGTCTTCTCTTATTTTAGTCTTGGTGTTGTTGGTCCCTACCTCTCCCTAGCCTCCTTGTCTTGGCATGTTGGTTTTCTAGGCTTTAGCTTCTTATTGTCATTTTCCCTCCTCTTCTAAAATTCTCCCTCTTGAATTGTCCATCCCTTGGTACTATTCAAATTAGTTGTTGTGGTTAGCTTTTATGTGGCCTCAATGCTTGGTTTGGTGTTTTCTAGTGGTGATAAAATTACTTGAAGTAATGTTCTCAAACCCAAGCTTAGTCGTGCCACCCAAACTTTCCTCTTATGACACAACTTATAGCAACACAAGTAACTCAATACAATTGTGCACACAATAATATTGAGCACACAAATCTACTATGCATGTTATCCACTCTGAACATGTGTTCACTACTATGTGTGCAACCATGCTGGCGTCACATCCCAATTCTATTTTCCTTATGTGTGGGGTTCGCTTCCCTGTGCGCACATGTGAATCTAGCCTCTTGTGCACACAAAGTATATCCCTATGTGCATGACCATTCAAACTTTCCTTCAGAAACTCATGACCATTATCATAAGGTTAACTTAACAAGAATAACTAACAACTATCATACTCATGCACGACTACAAATACTGAATATCAACACCACACTTACATGTGCAAGCATGATTATATAGAACAACAACAATTATTTATATGCAACAACACACAATAATTATACCCATATTAAACACATATAATTAAGATCACAATAAATGAGACAAGTACATAAAGACACTTATCTTTTATGAAAATTCACCAACTATGCATAAAACTCAGACATTCCACCTAGCCATATACTTTGTTTCTCATATACTTTCAACAATAGGTCACCCCCAAGTTGGGGCTTAACTTTTCTAGGGAAAAAGGGTTCTTAATGCCAATATAAGGTCTTCCAATCAACATAATTGTTCAGTTTGAGGTACCACTGTCGCAACTAGACTGTAGTCTCTCATTCCCTACATGCTTGTTACACCCAAGGAAGTGTGCCCCTTCTCCTCTCAGCAGTCCTTCGGTTGCCCCACTTCCCTTCCACAGTTCCAGCGATAGGCTAGATAGGAAGTCTTAGAGCCCTGTAACTAATGCTCAATGCACCAGGGAACAATTCCCAACAAAAATCTCACCTGGAGAGAATTCTCATGGGCCTGACAACCCTCCTCTTTAATAAAAAATATATCACATAGAGAGAATGCTCATGATCATGAAAATATGTCTCTTCAAGAACAAAACTTTGGTTACAATACAAAAAACTATTACAATCTTTTCTCTGCAGATAAGGTAATATCCATCCTTTCTCACATGGTCTGATTCCCTTCTACACACGAGAAAATGAATGACTCTTTTCTAGAATGAGTTCCTTCCTTCCTTCGAACGAGTCCGCCTAAAATACACTTAAGATAGAAATGTATATTGCATGCCTTAAATTGGACACTTGTCACCTTCAAAACTAACATTACCCACTTGGTGACACATTCCCTTCCCTCAAGAAATCAGGATAAGTAATTCTCCATAAATTACACTTTTTAGAAATATTAATAAAGTATTCCCTAGGACTTAACCCCCCCCCCCTCCCCTTCTCCCTTTTTCGATGGAGTTATCTCGTCGCCCCGTCTCTTTTCGTCTAATCTGTCTGCGTGTAGTGATGTGATATTATTAATAACTTGAGTATGATTACATTTTACAATGATAGGTGCACTGGCCTATTTGTGTCTTGGCTCACCATCATCATAACCACACAGGCTCTCCGACCTCAAATACATATACATCCAAATATATAGATATATATAACTCGATTTGATGCACACTTCCAAGTAATCCCTCTGCACTTACTCAAGTGCGCACAACACTGTGAAATGTGCACACTCTTCCTTTGATGTGAAACCATGCACACTTACCTAGGTGCGCACATCACTATGAAATGTGGGCATCCTTTCTTTGACAACAATTCTCATGCACTACTCAAGTGTGCACAAAAACCAAAACTTGGCGCCAATGACTCACCAACCTATATGTACATTTACATTTAAAATTGGTACCAACAACTCACCGACATATATGTACAATTGCAAAGGGACTCATATTAGGGACATTACATTCCCTTCTCCCTTATTTATGCATTGTCCTCAGTGCATTATATACACATGTCCAAAATTTCAAAAATCTTCAAAAATATGCAGATACTCTACCCGCATGGTATCCTCGCACTCCCAAGTTGCATCCTCATGACTGTACCACGTCCATTGGACCTTTACCAACTCCATGGCTTAATTCTGAAGCTGTTTGATTTTCCGATCCAATATGCAAAATAGTTGCACTCGAAAATCTCCTTCTGGTTCCAACTGAATCACATTCCAATCAATAATATGATTAGCATTAGGTACATACTTTTTAAGCAATGATACATGGAAAAAATTATGAATACACAAGGGCGTAGGTAATGCAAGTATATATGTGACAAGACCAATCCTCTCTATGATTTTGAATGGTCCACAGTAGCATGTTTCCAACTTATAATGATTTACCAACTTCAGGGAACTACATTTTGATTTTACTTTCAAGAACACATGGTTTCCCACTTTAAATGCTCTATGGGTTCTACCTTTATCTTCACAACTTTTCTTCATGTCTTGGGAAGCCTTTAAATTATGCCTTATCGTTACCATCTAGTCCTCCATTTCCTTGAGCATATATATCCCAACCACTACATGGTCTGCTAGGTTGTCCCCACTGACTGTTGTGTTGCACTTTCTACCATAAAATACCTCAAATGGGCTCATCTTTAAAGATGTTTGATACCCATTGTTGTAAGAAAACTCTACTAAGTGAAGGTAGTCTTCCCATTTTGATGGTTTATCCATCACATACATCCTAAGCATATCTTCAATCACCCGATTTACCCTCTTTGTTTGTCCATCTATCTCAGGGTGATATGTTGTGCTAAAGTTCAATTTTTCCTAGATCCTTTGAATATCCCTTTCCAAAGTTTGAGGTGAAATTGGAATCTCTGCTAGATACAATTTTCTTAGGTACACCATGCATCTTATCAATTTATGTCATGTATATTTCAGCAATATCGACTACCTTGTGCACTAACTTCACTGGAATGAAATGGGCAGCTTTAGTAATCTTTTCCACCACTACCATAATAGAATCATGTTGCTTAGTAGTCCTAGGTAGCTTAGTAATGAAATTCATGGTTATAACTTCCCACTTCCACTCAGGAATGGGAAAATGATGTAGCAAACTAGTTGGATGTCTGTGCTCAGCCTTGACCTTTTGACATTCAAGGAATCTAGCAATAAAATTAACAACCTCATTTTTCATGTCTGGCCAATAGTATTGTTTTTTTACTATGAAAAATATCTTCTGGTAGCCTAGGTGTCATGTATAAGGAAACTTATGCATCTCTAACAATAAAAAATCTCTCAACTCCTAAAAATTTGGCACACAGACTCTATGCCTATACATGAGGATTCCATCATCTTTTAGCTCATAACCTTGAAATTTCTATTGCGACATACCTTGTTGTAAATTCTCCTTTATGTCCACATAGTTTTGATGTGATTTGAAAACTTATATAATTCTATCAAAAAAATATGATTTGTACATGCTAATGGTTGTAGCATGCATCTTATGCACTCACCTGCTTAGTGTGTCAGCCACATTGTTCTCTTTTCTTCTTATTCTTTATTTCAAAGTCATACTCACTGAGGAATTCTAACCACCTGCTTTGTCTAACATTTAAAATTGGATGTCCAAATAGATACTTCAAACCACTATGGTATGTTCTTAGCTCAAATCTTTTACCCATGAGATAGTGCTACCACATCTTCAAGGCATGCACTATGGATGCCAATTCTAATTCATGAGTAGCATAAATCCTTTCATTCTCTTTTAACTTTATTTATTTGTACCATATCACATGTCCATTCTAACTAAGGACTCCATTGATCCCTTCCTTGCATGCATCCGTGCACACAATGAAGTCTACATATAAATCATCAATTCTCAAAATTGGTGCACTTGCAAACAAACTCTTCAAGTGCTGAAAAATCCTTGCAAAATATGGAGTCCATTCAAATCACGTACCTTTATTTCGCAAGGATGTAATTAGATGCACAATCTTTGAGAATACTTCAATAAACCTTCTATAATAACCTACAAGTCCCTTGAAGGACCTCACTTCTATGACATTTCTTGGTGCCATCCATTCCTCAATGGATTTTATCTTTTTCAGATCCACAACTATTCCTTCCTTGGAAATGATATGACCCAAATAATGAATCTATCGTTGGTAAAATGAACACTTTCTCAACTTTGCATACAATTGATTCTCCCTCAAAACTTGCAGGACCATCCTCAAGTGTTGTTCATGCTCTTCTTCATACTTTGAGTAAATAAGTATGTCATCCAGAAATACAACGCCAAACTTATCTAAGTAATTTTTGAAAACTCCATTCATCAAACACATGAAGACAACTGGTGAATTGATAAGACAAATGGCACCACCGTGAACTCATAATGCCCATACATTGTTCTGAAAGAAATCTTGTTGATGTCTTCTTCTTTAATTCTCACTTGGTGATATACATATACGATATAAATCTTTGAAAGTATATGTGCACCCCTCATCTAATCAAAGAGGTCATCTATCCTTGGAAAAGGATACTTGTTCTTTACTGTTACTTTGTTCAACTGCCTAAAGTCGATACAAAGTCTCAACATACCATCTTTCTTCTTCATGAACAATACCGGGGCACCCCAAGGTGACACACTTGGGCATATATACCCCTTCTTCATAATCTCTTCCAGTTGCATCTGTAATACCTTCAACTCTGGCATACTCATCCTATAAGGAGTCTTGGATATAAGTGTTTCTCCCGACATCAGGTTTATAGAGAAATCAATATCTCTTTTCGGTGGCAACCTCAGTATCTATTTAAAGACATCCTCTAATTATTTTAGTCTTATGCATTCTACAACATTTGGCACTTTATCCTTAGGTGTCTCCTCCATGTGCGCTGCAAATACTTGACATCCTTTCCTGTAGCTTTTCTTCAATTGCAAGGCTGGAAATTCTCTGATAGTTACGGGTCTTTGAATTCCTTGAACTATTCTTAAGTTTCCTTCTTCATCCAAGCAAGTAAATGTCTTATTTTAATAGTCTAAAACAACATGATGATGGACTAACCAATCCATACCAATGAGACAATCATACAAGCCCAAATATATGATATTCAAATCATTTGTTGTGCGCAGTCCATTCATTTCCATTGGCCATGCCTTAACCATCTCATTAATTTTTGTTTTTATCTTATAGCTAACTGCACTAACCAAGGTTTTTCAATCTTACTTCTCAGTAATTGGAATCTTTCCACCATCTTAGGATCTAGATAACTATGACTAGCTCATAAATTAATTAAAATAGAAATGGGTCGGTCATTAATCTTACCTTCCACTTCAATCATGTGGGAATGAAACTCAACTTGCTTGTTATCCAAGGCTGTGTAAATCCTTGGTACATGTATTCCCATGTCTTCAACTATCATAGCTTGTTGTACATTGTCTTCATTCCTCGCTTTTTCACCTCTTTGAGGGAAATCTCTATGCATATGATCTCCACCACAACCCCAACACTGAATAGATTGTTTCCTTGGATTTTTCCCCACTGTCTCCTTCATTATGGGCTCCTTGAGGATTGGTTTTTCTTGTGCAATATTTTTGAAAAATGGTTTCTTAATCCCTTATTTCTCTGTTCCACCTTGTTTTTCGTCTTTTCTTCCCAATCCTTTTGGAAATTCAGTCTTCCCTTTTGTCAATCATCAAGAAATTTAGCACAACATATGGTTTCCTCCAATGTCTTGGGGTCATCATATTGTATCTTGTCACTGATAAATGAGGGCATCCCACTCAGGTACCTCTGAATTTTAACTTGCTCATCCTTGATTAATGAAACATATTTAAACAACTCTAAGAATCTTTTTCCATACTCATCTATTGTCATACTCCCAAGATTGAGTTCAAAGAACTCTTTCATTTTATTTTCATAGTATCTCTTAGTTAAGTATTTATTTTGAAAATGCTTATTGAACTCCCTCCAAGTAACCTTTTTTTCATCAATGTGTTTCACTTACACGAATTGATCCCACCACATTGATGTTTTTCCTTTCAGTTGATAGATAGCAATCCTCCCTTCTACCTACACAAAATAGTTATGCAGCTGGAAATACTTCCTCATAACCAACAACCAGGTCTCCGCAACCTTCTTGTGCTCACCGTCAAAGGTAGGAGGCTTGATCTTATTCATTTCTCCCTGTAGCTCGTCCACCCCAATTCTTCTCTTATGCTTTTTGACAGGAGATGAACTTGAGATACTATGTGATTTTCTAAATAAATTATCTGGTGAGTGATGATGATGCCTATCAACACTTCTTGTTTCTCTTCTTTTCCCATCATGAGACCTGCAACTTCTTGACCTTCTTGTCTATGTCTCCTCTTCCATTTTATTTTCTATTTTGTCCAAGATTTGCATTAAGTTGACATTGAATTCATCTTGTTGCTCAACTTTCATAATCCTTTCATTATCATTTTTATATATTTGGACATATTTTTGCAGTCCCTTTATGGTTTCTACCAAGTTTCTTTGCTCCTCCTTGGATTTTGTACCATCAACACCCAAACTGACATACAAATCCCTGAATTCATCATCATGGCTATACGCCCTCTACGCATTTTCCATGATATTGACTTTATGCATTGATTCTATCCTTCTCTAATCACTGCTAACTTTGCAAAATGTGTAGGCAATAAGATTTGTTAAACGAATTCATGAGACAACTTCATGAAAACTCTACACCATTTTGTTCGAATCCTTTCTTTTGAAGATTGTGCACGCACTGGTATTCAACATGTATCCATGCACGATGTCAATATTTAACATATACACCGCATATCAGTACTGCGCATGCACCACAAATTTTGTTTCGTGCAACCCCAATTTTTACTACGCACACATGTGCACCATTGTTTACTACGCATTTCTAGTGTCGCGCCTCACAATGTCAAAACTTTAGCATGCACAATTGTGAATTTTTAATTTATGCGCACCATGGCCACGCTATAATTTCAAATTCAACCACTTACCAATTTGAATTTTTCCTTAAGTAGAAACTTGACCCATGCAGACTTAGTGTTGAAATTGTAGTTCTGATACCATAATGTAATTTCCCTTGTTACTATCACTAACAAAATTCTATGATACCAATATTTAACGTACCCCATTACCAAATTGCTTCTGATACCATATTGTAACATTACCCAACTTACAACTGAACAATGCTACTCCAAAATCCAATGCACAGATTCTACTCTATAACATAAGTCTGTGTAGAATTACTTGAACTAACACACTCAACCCCAAGCTAACTCATGCCACCCAAACTTTCCTCTTATGACACAGATTATAATAGTAGAAGTAACTCAATACAATTGCCTGCACAAGCATACTCAACACACAACTTTATTGTACGTGTAATCCACTATGAACATGTGTTCACTACTGTGCGTGCAACCATGTTGGTGTCACACACCAATTTAGTTTTCCTTGTGTGCGTGGTCTGCTTCTCTGTGCACACAAGAAAATCCAACCTCTCGTGCACATAGAATATTTCCCTGCATACATGGCCATTCAAACTTTCCTTTGGAGACTTATGACCATTATCATAAGGTTAACTTAACATGAATAACTAACAACAATTGTCATACTCATGCACAACTACAAATAATGACAATCAACACCACACTTACATGTGCAAGCAACATTATACAGAACAACAATAATTACTTATATGCAACAACATACAATAATTATACACATATTAAACACAAATAATTAAGCACGCAGTGAATGAGACAAGCAAATAAAGACACTTATATTTTATGAAAAGAAACCAACTGAACGTAGAACTCGGACATTCCTCCCAGCCATAGACTATGTTGTTCATATACTTTCAACAAAATGTCACACCCGATCTGGGGCTTAACTCCACCAGTGAAAAAGGGTTCCTAATGCTAAGCTAAGGTCTGACAATCAACATAATTGTTTAGTTTGAGGTGCCACTACTACAACTAGACTACAGTCTCTCATTCCCCACATGCCTGTTACACCCAAAGACTTGTGCCCCTTCACTGATAAACAATCCTTCGGCTGCCCCACTTATTTTCCAGGGTTCCAACAACATGTCGGACATGAAGTCTCATATCCCTACAATTAATGCCCAGCGCACCGGGGAATAATCCCCAACAAAAATCTCACCAAGAAAGAATTCTCATGGGCCTGACAACCCACCTCTTCAACAATAAATATCTCACCCAAAGAGAATGCTCACAGACCCGACAACCTGCCTCTTCTACAGAAAAACTTGGGTTACAATATAGAAAACACTTACAATCTTTTCTCTGAAGATAAGGTAATAGTCGTCATTTCTCAAATGGTCTGACCCCCTTCTGCACACGAGAAAATTAATTACTCTTTTCCAGAATGAGTTCCTTCCTTCTTTTGAATGAGTCCCCCTGAAATACACTTAAGCCAACAATATATATCGCATGCCTTAAACTGAAAACTTGTCACATTCATGATTATGTTTAGCCACTTGGTGACTTGTTCCCTTCCCTCGAGAACTTAGGATAAATAATTATCCATAAATTACACTTTTCAAAAATATTAATAAATATTCCTTAGGACTTAAGCCCCCCATTTTCCCTTTTTTGGTGGAGTTATCCCCCTATCTCTTTTCGTCTGATCTGTCTGCATGCAACGATGTGATATTATTAATAACTTGAGTATGATTACATTTTACAACGATAGGCGCACTAGCCTATTTGTGTCTCGGCTCACCAGCCTCATAACCACACAAGCTCTTTAACCTCAAATACATATACATCCAAATATATAGATATATATAACTCGGCTCGATGCACACTTCTAGGTAATCCCCACACACTCAAGTGTGCACAACATTGTGAAATGTGTGCACAACATTGTGAAATGTGTGCACCCTTCCTTTGATGTGCAACCACACACACTTACTCAAGTGCATGCATCACTATGAAATTTATGCACCCTCTATTTGATAACAATTCTCGCACACTACTCAGGTGCGTGCAAAAACCAAAACTTGGTGCCAACAACTAACCAGCCTATATGTACATTTACATTTACAATTGGTACCAACGACTCACCAACCTATGTACAATTACAAAGGGGTTCGAGTTAAGGACATTATAGTAGTAGCACGAATCCATTCATATGCTACATAAGAAAGGCAAAACCATTCCAATAAATTCTAGACCTCCTCCTCTCAACTACCTAAGCTAGACCAAATTGACAACTATACTATACACAAACACTATAAAAATACAATTTTTTTAAGAAACCTCCCTAAGTTGAAAATTAATTTTAAGTATAATTTAAAAATAAAACTACCCTACATAATTAGAAAATCACTCATATAAAAACTATATAAAAATATTCACTCATTAACATAACAAAACCAAAACATTAAAAAATTCTTTTAAAAACAAATTGTGTAAATTAAGTTAAAGTGGGAATCATTTTCACAATGGGATGAAGACGGTCACCTTCTATGGTCATCAACAACAATAATTAATTAGTAAATTTAGTTTATATTACAATGGGAAATGTCAAAAACTAGTTAAGGAAATTTGTCAAGGTGTTACGAGGGTTTGGGAGTATTTAATGTTGTTGCCAGTGAGATGTAAATTATGGGATGGTTTACATCATAATTGCTATAATAACATTAAATATACATATTGTTTATTTTTCTTGTTTTTTTTAAACATTTAAGAATATTGATATTAAAATTTTCTTTCAAAACATTTTGTAGATATATTATATTTATGTTTTTTTTTAATTTTATATATATATATATATATATATATATATATATATATTAAAATAAATATTTTTATAATATAATATATGTGATTTTGAAACTTTTTTCTCAATACTTTTTCAGTATAGAAATACAAAATACTTTTTCAGTATAAAAATATAATTTTAAAGAAATTAAAATAATTTTTTACTTTCTTAAAATTCAATAAATCAATTAATCTAACTAAAATTTAATCATAATAATCATCAATAAAATTCTCATACTTTTTTTATATAACTATTAAAAAATAATATTATTTTGCTATATTGCCATGAATTCAAAAAAACAAATTTACAACATAAAACCTCTTGGTATATTGCCATGAATTAAAAAAAAACAAATTTACACAAAATTTCAAAACCAATCTTATATAATAAAACAATACTAAATGCTCTCGAATCCCCGTTTTGCCACAGGGAGACTGTTATTTACGCTGCGCTAGACAAGCCCTTGGAACGAAGGCCGGCCCCAAGAATCCAGTTCTACAGCCAGACCGAGGTCTGCTCTTTAAATAAACTATAAAAAAATCCCCAAACAGTGGAAGTTCCTTGTGTGCAGGATGGGTAGATTGAGACTGACGCAACTTAACAAACTCCGCGTCTTTTAAGCTAAGAAAATGACAGGCTCTGGGTAGAACGTCACCATTTGAAACAGCAGGAAGCAAAATGAAATATACGCAACCCATCATACGCACTACAACAATATTCTAAACTGCTGAAATTGTTAATTGTTGCTTCGCCATATTTTATTCGTGGAAGCATAAGCTGGAGTACTTTCCAAGCAATCGTCCGATCTATTCATTGCATCGGCTCCAGACGAAATCGTAAATACATAAATCTAATGTCTGGATATCACATTCTATCCCTTCATTAACTTTGATGAATTTGCATCAAAACCTTTGATTGAATCCCTGCAAGTACCCAAATCTTCATTCATTCTGTTTCCTGATTAATAAATTGTTGCAGTCTGTGGTTGGGTAAAATAAATCCATGGGTTCATTGATGGCTGGCTGGAACTCTCCTGTTCTTCACAGCAGGCGAGGTATGTGTCTGATTCAAACAGACCAAATATGGGAGTTCAATTCCTATTTTGTATTTCAAGTACTTATTGTTATTTTTCCCATACAGTAGATAATTTCAGTCTCCTCTTTGATCATGGCTGTAGAATCCTGTAAGGGAAGCATCTCCTTGACAAAGCAAGCGATTGAGAGCTTCTGGGAAACTAAGCGCGT
>ML786577.1:81151-101923 GCA_009831015.1 Picea engelmannii | reverse complement strand
TTCTAATATTAAAGTGACTTTATTTCATAAAGTGCACTTATGTTATAAAGTGAAAATGTACTTTAATATTTTAAAGTGATTTATTTTGGAGGGAATAAATCATGACCTTTGATCTTATAAAGGAAAGATTAGATCTTGGCCATTAGATCTAGGGTTGGAGAAGTTGAAGGGTCACTTTCAAATTATAAGAGAATGCATTGGGTAGTGTGAAAGACACATTGAGGAAGAGTTTGAGAGATATTTCTGAGAAGAGCTTGAAAGAGGAAAGAAGGCAGCAAGGAGGCTGCATTTCCTAAGAGAGATTGGGCACAAATCCTAAGGGATTTTTCTGTGTGAGTGTGCTATAACATTCTTTCGTTAGAGAGGTTGTATTGTAGGGATCCGTACAGTCCGTACAATAGGTTGGGAGGGCATGAATTTTGAGGTAGCTTGTTGCACGCAAATCGAAGCATCTTTTCCAGTGTTTTTTGTTGGTGAAGAGGGAAGTTTTGTTGTTGTCCGCACAACAGTTATTTGGCACATATTTCAAGGTGTTGTAAGAGGGTAAATCTGTAGAACAATACGGATTTTTTGGGCACAGAAATGGAGGCATAAATTTGGGACTGTTGGGTGCTATAAGTTATTTCTCTTGGTTATAAATGTATTAATGTTGTTGATATATCTTCCCTGAAGCTAATAAAATCTCTCTCTCTCTCTCTCTCTCTCTCTCTCTCTCTCTCGTTGGGTTTCTCCACATTGGGGTTTTTCCTAGCATTGCCTAAATTTCTAAGTTTTTCTGAGTTGAATGGTGGTTGTTCATTATGTTTATTCTACTGCAAAATTGCTTAGCAATGTGTATTTCTACTTATGGTAATTTTTGAATGTGGGTTTAGATATTTCGGAGTTCATAGAAGACAATTATCGCTAGGTTTCTAAGTGTATGACATAATTATTTTCTTGCCGATTTTGTCATTAAATTTCTACAGGTTAGCCTAGAGGAGATACATAGATGATTTTGGGGGCCTAGAAACTCCTGGGTGTGATTGGTTTCAATAGAACTCTTTTTGTAAGGCCACATAAGTTCAAAATTTGTTTAGTTGGGAGGAGACACCAAGATGATTTTAAGGGCTTAGAAACTCATAAATCGTGATTTCTTAAACCATAGGCTAATCCAACAAATCACAAACAAACTAGCAAACAATTTTTATTTTTTTTTTCTTCATATTTTTTAATTAAAAAATAAAATATTTAATATTCCAATCAAGATTTTTGGGAGAGATGGATGATATTTGCAAACCTATTAACCACCATCACCAGTGAAGTACACAATAATCTCGTCCTGAGTTGTTTTATTATAATAATAATAAAGTCTTAGTGCTCATAATAATAAAGTCTCAGTGCTCAGTTGTCTTATTAACAAAAATTCTTTATACTGAGTTGTTTTATTAAAACAATAAAGTCTTAGTACTAGTGCTCATAATAATAAAGTCTTAGTGCTATTGCTCATAATAATAAAGTCTCAGTGCTTTGTATTTTTAACAAAATTTCTTTATACTGAGTTGTTTTATTAAAATAATAAAGTCTTAGTGTTGAGTTGTCTTATTAAAAAAGTTTTAGTATTGAGTTGTCTTATTATACTAAAGTCTTAGTGCTTAGTTGTCTTACTATTAGAAAATCTTATTACATAATAAGAAAGTCTTTGGTGATTGCTAAAAGCTTATTTAGTGGCTCAATTCCATTAATTGCGGGGTGATGTTATACATGATGAATTCATCCTAACCTTGTCATTTAGTGTTATTACATTAATTCAATTGTATGCATCAAGAGAACGATTTAAAGAATACCATGTCATGCCTTAGTCTTGAGACACCATGGTCATTCCATATAAGTGATACATTGATGTTCATGTCAAATCAAAATATGCCTTAGTCTTAGACACCATGGTCATTTCATATAAGTTATACATTGATGTTCATTCCACATCAAAATAGGTTAATGAGAATAAAATGATTTACCATATTGAAACATAATTATATAGGAATTGAATAATAAAAGACTAAGAAATCAAAAGTAATTATTAAAATGACTATTTAAACTTCATTTAATACATAACATATAAAGTTGATGAATCTAAAATAGCTATCAATTTTCTATCATGGTGTTATGTTGTTATGTTAATGGTGTTATGTTGTTATGTTAATGTGGTTTGGCATTTGATGAAATAAGATTGTTGATTAAAATAATTGGTTCATGTATGTTTTTATATTTTCAAAGTTAGTTAAAAAGATCAATTTATGAATTGCATGTGGAATTTATTTATGAAACATTTTTTTAAGAGGTTATTTTTGTATTGAATTATATCTTTGAGAAACAAAACAACGTATTTAGGATATTTACATTGAATATGAGATGAAAATGAGTCATGTGATTTCTTGAAAAAATTGCATCGCATGCCTTGAATCTCATAGTACATTGGACATTTGAGGATAAAGTGCTAACATGAATCTAGTCCATCATTACATAGTATACATAGATGCTAATGTATAGGAATACGGTGAGCATATTTTGTCAACAACTAGTGAGAGCATATATATGAAGTTGGTCTAAGGGAAACACCCAACCCAAATAAAAGCCTAATATTTGTAAGGGTATCGATGCACTCATCTTCCATTTGGAGGTAATTTTGGTAATAATCACCAATCCTCATTGGCAATGGTTCCACTAGTTGAATGTATGTTGCCTTATATATTTCATCATGGACCCCTCTATGAATATCCATCTTTAACATATGTGAAGTGAAGTATTACTAAGGAAAATGACAAAAGGAAGTCAATGAATGTTCAATGATACAATATGTAGAAAGGACACACGTGTAGTAGGTATGCATGTTTCCTTGTTTGAACAAGTTTATGAGGATACAAGTGTGCATACTATGTATGTATGTTTCCTTGTTTGAACAATTTCATGAGTGATTGTAAAACCTTGTGGAGGTAACTATTTTGTATGTTCCCTTATTTGAATAAGTTCATGAATGATTAGAGAACATTATGAAGGTAACTATTTTATATGTTCCCTTGTTTGAACAAGTTCATGAATAATTATAAAATCTTATAAAAATAACTATTTTATAAAATAATTATATTTTTCATATATTTTAGTTTATAAAATTACATTACTATATAAAATATAACTAAAATGAAAATATAGAATATAACTAAAATGTATAAAAGAAGGAATCCAAACTAAATAAAATAATTGTTTGCAAGTAACATGTATAACTTTGGACAGCATAGAAACCATAACTCTATCAACTTGGGCCTAACTAGTTCTTCAAATTCCAACACCCCAAACTTATATTTCTTTAATATAAAGAACTTATACATGTTTTTATGTATAGCACACTATCATGTTATAGAGCACATATTATTTACTTCTTTTCACCCCAATCAATTACATACGCTTTTAGATGGTGATTGAATGCTTCTATTCAACATCAATGGTGATTTTACAAGAAACCCAACGAAAGAAACTAACTTTATCTTATAACATATTATTTAATTCTTTTCACCCCAATCAATTACATATGATTTTAGATGGTGATTGAATGCGCCGATTCAACATAAATGGTGAAGAGGGTTATTGTGAGGTGTAGCTTTGAAGTTGTGTTTGATCAATGTTAAAGTTGTATGGTTTGTGTTGTTGTGTGGCAATGATCTTGTGTATAATACATATCAAACCTCTACAAGTCTATGAAATCTATTCATATGGTTAAGAAACTATAGACTCGGTAATGCAACATCACCATACAACATTAAATGTAAATCCATATATATATATCATAAAATAAATACCACACAATTTCATGTTACTTTCCAGAATCTTATCTTCACTTCGACTAAATCAAAGTCATATTTATTAAATTGAGGATGTATAATTCCATAAACATAAGGAGTAGACTAATCTTGTAATAAAATAACACATTTTTTAGACACAAATCTAATAAGGTTTCAATAGGAATTTCAAGCATGATTAGAATTCTACTATAAACTAAGTTTCATGTATGGTGGAACAATGTTCATAAGGTTATGCCTAATTCTAAGTCCACAAAGATCATCAAAAAATAGGTCAGAGTTTCAAATCAATAAGAACTTTAACTTTTTGTGTTGTCAAATTCTAAAACTAAAAAAATTACTACAAGATTAAATTGCTCATAGATATAAACATGTTCATATTAGTAATCCACTTTCAAAACCTTTTGCACATAATATTTCTAGATAACTAGGTCATTGAGGGTATTCATATATTTATTAACTAACCTAGATCCATCTTAAGTCTAGATATATCAAGTGCTAAGAGGGATCAAATCCTTCAAGGTGCAAACCTTTACTCAATTTTTGCACTCTAAAAAAGGTTTTCACCTTAAGGGATTCGATCTCTCTCAATGTTCATAGATATAAAGTTAACATGGATTTATGCTAGTATAATCATGTGAAAGTGTAGTGGGTGCATACTTTATAGGGAGGGAACAATGCAGACACAATTTGGCCAACATGCAGATGAGGTCCCCTTGGTGGGTGTTGCATTCTATGCATAGATATTTGTGGCCATTGGTTGAGGGAATTTCAAACTCTAAAATATGATCCTCTACCATGTCCCTCGCATCCACATATAACTCATATATATACTTGAGTTAAGTATACATACTTCTTCGTTGACCATGGCCATCGATCTCATCATCATAAGTCCATCCATTTTGCTAGTAAAATATTATTTGACATTTCTCATTAATTCTAGAACTGGTATTGCTATGCAAAAAGTTTGATAGAGAGAGATCACCAATATATTGAATTTAGAGCAAGTAGTTAAGATGGATCTAGGTTATGCAAAACTTTGGCAGAGAGATCAACAATAGATTCAAAATATACTTGTAATGCAACTGACATGTAGTTTTTTTTTTTTTAAGTTATGAGCAACAAGTCAATGTTA
This sequence comes from Picea engelmannii, assembly GCA_009831015.1. NCBI lineage: Eukaryota > Viridiplantae > Streptophyta > Pinopsida > Pinales > Pinaceae > Picea > Picea engelmannii. The sequence goes on along the minus strand of ML786577.1, from coordinate 96,958 downwards.
CCATCATATATTGGCATGACAACATATCTATCCTACTTGGCTATAGAGCACCTCTAGGTGCAATAAAGTTTTTATAATTATGATTTTTTTATTTGTAGCTTTTTTATATTTAAAATTTTAGAGATTAAATAATTATATTGTTATAAAAGTAAAGTACAAATGTCAATTGGTTTTATCTTGGGTCGTTAAGAGGAGAAGTTGTTATCTTTACCACTCAAATCCAATTTAAGATATGTTTTTCCCTCATGGATTGAATAGGGGTTGGCAAGGTTCTAGCGATCTCACTCTCACTTAAGTGTTTGAAGGTGGGATGAGATGTTTTCAAACATTTTTTTAGCCTCAAAGTTACCTCAATCGATTACTACTATTGTTACCAAGATGTTGCCAATAGTATGGTGCAATGTGTAGGTTCATAATTTGATTCCCAAAAAGTAAGATGCACTAAACTTATGTTACCCGCTTTAAATTGAGTACTCCCCTCTGAATAGGAAAGTGACCAAAAGTTTCATAGGAATTTCTTTTAAAAAAAAAAAGATAAAGAACCATCTATATTGATTTAATACACTAATTTTGAAAAAAATAATTATTAAATTAAGTGTAAAAATTTCCATGGAGTGCAAGTTGTGCGAGAAAGCATACATAACAACAACAAAAAGTAAAATCAAGTACTCCCTTGCATTGTTTAATAATGAAAGTAATCCCTTGATTTTACAAATTAATAGTGAAAGCATGCATACTAATTGATTCAATACACTAGTTTTGAAAAAAAAAATTATTAAACTAAGTGTAAAAATTCTCAGGCACTGAAAGTTGTGCAAATTAATAATAAAAACATGCATAACAACAACAAAGTAAATTTGAGTTTTTTTTTTCCAAAATAAAATTTCCACTTGTATTATATTTGGTTTTTTTTTAAAACCAAAAAGATACATATCTACGCCCTTACAAAAAGGATAAAGATTAATCTCATACATATCAGAATTGTTCCAATATAGAGTTCCTTATAATAGATGTTGAATCCATATAATATGGAGATAGATATAACCTATCAGATCATATCGTCTATGATCTATTAAGATGACAAAAGGGTTCTAAACCTTCAAATATAGGATGATACAAAATATATACAAGATCATGCAAAAATCAAAACTAAAAGAGGATTATACATTGAGGAGGAATCCTAAGTCCATCTGTCCAATGTTGATACATCAATGTGCCAATTTGTTTTGATAAAGCGTTTTTTGACAGGATATCCGCCTCCACATTTAATTCTCTGTATATATGTGAAAAACTGATCTGAGAGAAAGCTTGAGTGAGCTCAGTGATCCTATCTTTCCAACATTCCAACGCAGTAACTTGAAGTTGTCTCTTTTTATTTAAACAGTCAATAATGATCTTGGAGTCCCCCCTCACATGAAGATCCATAATATTATGATGGGAAGCCAAAAAAAGGGTGACCTAGACACCGAGTAGTTCTGCCTTTGTATTAGATCCTGCTCCACAGTTGAAGGTCCAAGTGATCTTAGTGCCATCAGAATGAAGAATCAACTCGCTCTCCTCGCATTGTAGGCCAATATTTTGAAATGCTCTGCAAACCATGCATTATTTTCATTCATCTGAAGAATAGGCTAAATAAATCGAGGGGCAAAGTTCCTCGTTTTCTTTTCAATTTTAAGCTCGCCCAATATTCTAAAACAAACAGTATTAATGGAGATAGATGTATTTTCAAATATCTCCCTATTGCGAGTAAGCCAAATAAACCAATAGACTATAGCTGGGAGATGTGGAAGAGTGAAGTCCATCAATGCCCAATTTTCCAAGCAATCATGTAAGGTTGTGCCCGTCCACATCTTTTGGAGATTTAGGACTAGTGTAATCTTGTGCCAAACCATTTTGGTGAAAGGACAGTCCAAAAAGATGTGGGAGATAGTTTCTAAATTGTTGCGACAAATAATGCACATATTGGGTCCTTCCCAGTCTCGACGAAGTAGAATGTCGAGGTCAAGATATTGTCATTTGCAGCTAGCCATATGAAATTTTTTAATTTTAATGGAAGAGACCAGTGCCAAAAGTTTCTCCTCCATCCTATGCATCTTTGTATCCAGATTGTGGATGAAATAGCATTGTAAACATTCTTAACAGTCAATAGACTAGATTGGTCCCCACTAATCCAGTGAAGAGTGTCTTCCACTAAGTGAAGTCGAATCCATGCTCCAAGTAGCTTCGAGAAATAAGACTTCCATTCCAGAGCAAGTTCCCTCGTGAGACCCAAATCATAGCTGATTTCCAATTTGTGCAAGAAAACCCGTAATCATAGGTGTGTCGGGCTTGAAAAGGGAAGAAAAATTTGATATATCGAAGATAACTCAGTAAACCAGATGAGAGAAAAGAAGTGGACCCAAGGCCCAATATAGCGTCCCTACCTATATGGATAGAATGTCCCGAGTCGGGTTTCCAACAAAGCCAGTGATGAATATAAGGAATATTTTTTAATAGAGATCTCCATATCAGAGAGGCGCTACTACGGAAAAAAACTGGGAGTCTGAGCCAACTATCAAGTGATAAAGGAGTAATATATTTCCCATATATAATATGATTCCAAATACCATCCTGATTCAAGACTCGCCAAAGAGTTTTTGTAGCCAAGGCTTGTTTGAAATGAGCAAGATTGGGAAGTCCCCAACCACCTACCACTTTTGGCTTTGCGATAATATCCCATTGACAGTGATGAAGAGAATGATTATTGTTGTTGCCTATCCAAAGAAAAGAAAACATCATTTATATAATATTATTCAAGATGGAGTGAGGAATGGTGGCAAGAGCCATCCAACAGACTGCCTGGCCTTCCAGCACTGATTTTAAAAGAATGAATCTTCCCCCCAGAGTGAGCCAGTGATTGCACTAGTGTGCAATGCGTTTTTCAAATTTTATAAGAAACTAGTTCCAATCAGTTGCTTTGTAACAATCTGACTTAAGGAAATAACCAAGATATCTCAGACCAAGTGAGATCACATGGTATCCAAATAGAAAGATTAATTTAAAAGTCTCAATGTCTACCGCCAGTAGTCCAAAGTAGTGAAAAGTGGATTTTGACACATTAATCTGTAATACTGAAGCTCGACAGAAGAGGTTCATGATCGATTTGATTTCCTTCCATTCTCTTGGGTCCTCTTTTGTGGCTATGATGATATCATCCACAAAGAATAAATGTAGGACTCTTACCATTCTTGATACTTTAATGCCAGTGATAATCCCATCACGCTGACGCGACTTGAGAAGAATACTCAAACCTTCCAAGGCCAAAATAAATAAGAGTGGGGAGAGAGGACATCCATGTTGCATGCCTCTTTCATTTGAAAAGAAGGATGCGGCTTCTCCATTAACCATAACAGAAATAGTCACACTAGACACACACCCCAAGATCGAATTTGTTAATGGTAAGTCGAAACCAAATTGCAATAGAATCAATCTGAGATAGTCCCAATTGATACAATCAAAATCTTTTTTAAGATCAATATTTAAGATCAAAGCTTGTAATTTTTTTTTTTTTATGCTATTTAGTACCTCTTGTGCCGATCCAATAACATCCAGTATCTGTCGACCTTTGATGAAGCCCAGTTGTTCCTCTGAGATAAGGCGAGTCATGAATGGTTCAATCCTATCAGCCAGAAGTTTTGTAATAAGATTATAACAAATATTACACAATTCAATAGGCCTAAAGTCACTAAAAGAGTTGGGATTGTTTGATTTTGGAATCATAGTAAAAAAAGTGGAGTTTAGAGCCCCATAAACCGTTCCTTTGAGTCTAGAATTTTCAACCAGTTTCCAAAGGTCATCACTGATCAGATAAAAAAAATGGAGATAGAATTCGACTGTCCAGTCATCTGGGCCGAGACTTTTATCCTTCTTAAAGGTGTTGAGCACCTTCCAAATATCTTCTTTTGTGCAAGGAGAAAAAATAAGTTCTGCCTCACGATCACTAATGATCTTTGGAAATAGTCCCGTAATGGATACTTGATCAACAATGTTAGTAAGACCTTTATCTTAGTAGGCATTTTTGAAATGTTTGAACGCAAAATCTAGTAGATTTTCTTGTCCAGTGATAGGGACAGATCCATCTGACTGTAGTTCCCAAATATGCTTGTGATTCCTTCTGTGACTCGCAAATTTGTGAAAAAACTTTGTATTCCCGTCTCCACAGCTGATCCATGTGGCTCTACTTTTTTTACGCCAATGCGCTTCCTCAATTAGTAGTAGATTATTTTGTTCCGTCTCAAGGAGTTTTAAATGTTGTTGCATACTTATAAGATCAATTTCCTTTCTCTTAGAGATTTCTAAGATCATAAATTGTATGTTATGTTCAAGCTATGATAGTCTTTCAAAAGTCTTTGATATCTATTGACGGGACCAACATTTCACTTTTGATTTTAAAACTTTTAATTTTCCAACTAAACGTCTCTGTACATCTAACTCGTTTTTAAAGGATTGGTCAGTCCATACATCGGAGACCAGTCACTCAAAAACAATATTCCCCAACCAAATGGGATTAACTTAAAAGGGTAAGAGGAGCGATGAGAGTAAGAATCCAACTGTAGAATAATGGGAGCATGATCTGAGATGTAAGGATATGTTACACAAGTTATATATCTGTCAGCATGCTGAAGAAGTGAATCTGATAAGAAGAAGAGATCAAGGCGTTTTGAAATACTCATTGTACCAGACCTGCCATTTCTCCAAGTGGGAACCGCCTCTACCGGTAAGAGGTTGACCAAATTGTGTTGATGGAAAATATCACTGAACTGTGAGGCCGCTGCGTCCAAGGAGGAATTCGTTCCCCAAATCTCAGAAGAAGATAAGGTGAAGTTGAAATCCCCCGCAAGTATGAGATTAGTTTTTTCTAGAAGACCGGATGCCGATACCTTTGACCATAAAGAAAGTTTATCAAAACAAGGTCCATAAACATTGAGAAGGTTGACCTTTCGTTTGTTGGCGCAATAGGTTCCTGTCAGTAAGATGCCACCATAGAAAAAGAATGGATTTAGATCGAAAAATACAGGATCCCAAGCCACAAGAAACACCCGAAGTTCCCACCAAATTTACTGCACTAACAAACCATTGTGGCTTTAGTCCATTGATAAATGCACGTGAACGTTGTTCGTCCACTAGGGTTTCCTAGAGAAATATAATTCTTGGATGAATGTTATCAATCAGTCATCAGAGAGAGGCCTTTTTGAGGGTGCCTCCAACCTCATGCATGTTTAGGGACAAGAGTATCATGGACATGACCTGGCAAGGTATTTAATGCCTCTAAGCACCCCAAGGTCAGTCAATTCAGCATGTCAAACATTAGATAGAGTAACAAAAGAGCAGGATTTCCTATGAGCACTGTGGGTTTTTATAGGCGAGGTCTCACGTCCTAATCCGCGAGATGAGGAGAAATCCTTTTTAGTAGGGTCTGTAGATAGACCACAACATGAAGAAGATGGTAAATCTTGTAATTCATTAATGGTAGATATACCTAAATAGGTAGATAGAGGGACCAGAAGATGCAATTCCACTGAAGGAGGGACTGCAGAAGATAACCCAATACTGTCAAAACCCCATTCTGGAAGGGAGGAGAACAAATATGTAGTCCCAAATGTATTTTTGTTAATCAAAGAATGAGGTATAGGAGGAAGGTTAACCTGTTCGGAGGGCAGATTCAGAGAAGAATCTAAGGGGACCTCACCACTGATATGTGGCGGGGGGGAAAACAAATTTTCAATGATCGGTGACAACAATGGAGTAGGATAACAAGAATTATTGGGATCTACAACCATAGATGGTGAATAAGTGGGAGAGATACTCGAAGTGGGAATAACAATTTGTTGGGGGTCTAGTCTCAGAAAATAAGTAGTATCTAAGTGGTTTCTTTCCTAAGAAGTGAGAGTAAAATAAAGAGTAGGACATACCTATTTTAGCTTACCCATGAGAATGAAAGGAGGAATCGTATATAGATCAATAGTATCCATCAGGTCCTCAGTCTCCTCATCCATAGTGCCTTCAAAGCCCGAAGTATAGGAGTCCACCCCCGGAGAATCATCCCTAGGTAGCTTGCGAATGTAAGATCCTTCATATTCCTCATCTTCAGGGGCTCCTGTGCAGTCACACAAAATATGTCCTGTTTGATGACATGATGAACAACAAAAAGGAATACCAAGGTAGTCCAGTCGCTATGTCACCAAGCGTCCATGCCAAAAAAATGTCTAAGATATCCGGTAGCCCAACATGTATGTCCATCTCGACCATAATCCTCACCATTCTTCTATTAGAGTTAGATCTCTTTAATATTTTTGTGTCAATACAAATGAAGTGCCCCAGTTCATTACCGATGGCCTCCAGTGACTTATTGGTCTAGTATTGTAGGGGGAGTCTGAGTAGAAGAACCCATACATGTCAAAATCAGAAGGAGTCCATTGAAGGGTTAAAAGAAACCCACCACCTTTTAAGCATGATACTGCCACTACCAATGGTCCAAAAATTATCAAGAATTAGTTGTGAGTCCTATGGCGTGTTAAAAATAAAACTGAACCAACCAAAAGATAGGGAAATAATCTCTAGCACATATCCTAGAATTGGTAACCAGTTGTATACAAGCCATTCCAGTAAGGAATCAAAGATAAGAGCGTGATAAGTAAAGCTTCACATAAGTCCACATAGGAAGAGTCATATGTTTTCCTATAAGCCCACATCTGATCCCATGATCAGGCGTCATTTTCTCTTGTTAGGCTTCCACAGTCTATTGGTGCCTGGAGGCTTGAGTAACCATGACTGAGAAATACGTGCTCACTCTTCCAGACCTTTTCTATGTCATTTATCAGCGCATCCAAGGGAGGATACCAGTCCAGGTAGTGGAGAATAAGTCAGAAGAGTTACAGCGAAGGGCAGGCAAGGTGATACAGATAGCAGGGGAGCTAATATTTCTTCCACCTTTGGAGTTATGGTAAGGTGGGAAGACGTAGAAACAAATGGAGCATCCAATGGTGTGAAGAGACCAACACTCTTCCACAGGGCTTCGTCAGCCGCACTCATTAGTGTGCTAACCTTAGCCTCCACTGGAAAGTGTTGGAAGGTCTCTCCAATAGAGGCCACCTTACGTAGATAGTAAAGGGGAGCAGGTTTCAAGTCATAAAAACTTGTGAAAGAGTCAAGAAGACACCAATACTGTCAAGTCTGTAGGAAAGTAGTTATGAATCCAAACAAGTAGAGTACATAGAGTGGCAGAGAAGAAGTTAAGGAGGAGGAATGTCAGTATAAGAAGCACCAAGTGGAGGGTTATAGGGAGTGTGAGGTAACGACAAGGATGGATTTGACGACCATAGTAGGCGATCCAAGGCTTAGGCAATAACTACTCCATAAATTTCGAGCTCCAGTTCCAATAGGAAACCACAACAGTTAAATCACCATTAGAATCGAGCTTGGTGCTCATACCTATGTTCTCCCTCAGGATGGGCTAGGTGTATGGTTTTGAAAGGTCGAGTGGTAGCGACACCTAAATATCCTATGGCCATAGTTCTCACCAAAGCTAAGATGAAACAAAGGGTTCACCTGCTCCTTAAAATCTGAGATCCTATGTCTATATGAACCCTATTAACAATCGAAAAACACAATTAAAGCCGATCTCATATTGGAGAAACTTTAGGTGGCGAAACAAGGTATACTTGGTAAGCAATATACGCAAGGGTGATATGATAATGTATTTTATCGAGTAAAATTGAGTTGTGCAAATTAATAATGAAATCATGCATAGCAACAACAAAGTAAAATTGAGTACTCCCTTTTTTTAGTTTAAAATTTTTAAAGGCATGCAAATTAATAATGAAAGCATTTATCTTTATTATTATTATTAAGTCGAATCAATTACTCTCTTGCAATGATGAATTAATAGATTTTGAAATAGTGTTAAAATTGGACATTCACTCTTGTCTATCATACAAAATATTCATGACATTCCAATTATTTTGTTTCTCTTCAATTTACATTCACATAAATTAATAACCTATCGATTATAAGTGCAAAAAATTCATGAATTCAAAATGTTATTAAATGGGAGGAGATTGTATTTAAATGAAGAAATGTTTAAATCAACAATGAACACAAATATAAATTGTTCTTTGGTTTAGACAAATTCATTGTAAAAGATTAGATTCACACTACATTATATAAGCCCTAGAAATTTGTAAGTTGTACATGTTGGACAGTTTGTGTCATTGATGTCAACAGTGCAAGGGGAGTTTTTTTGACTAATTACTTGATAGTGTCAATGATGAAAAATTGTTTGTGACAGGATGACAATGGACTCTTAAATATTGGTTGCAAAAGAACCCTCACTCGAGGAAGGAGGATAGATCATACCTTGATCATCAATCATCGAAGAGATCGATGATCCTACATTGATAGTAAATCAGACTTTGTTGAATCATGTTTGCAGGTGGATAGAGAGTTGAATCCCCTTTGCAAGTGTGGAGGAAAAAGAACCGTCAGATCAAGATAAAGAATCATCCATGACCATAGATTCATCGGACCAAGACCTTGTTTATGTGTCTAAAGGTTTGGACTGTTGAGATTAGTTCTGGAGCGATGTACATCCAGATCGACGGCGGGAAGCAGTCCTGAGTTCGGAGTCTGAAAAAAATGGATTAAGGCTTTCAGAGTAGTGTATTCAGAGTGTAAGCTGGAAGAATACTCTGACGAGGATTTTTGAACAAAAATGTAGATTGATCAGAGAACAACAAAAATCAATGGGCCCCAGGGATGATTTTAGGGGCTAAATTTCACTCATGGGCTAATTTTTTATGGTTTTTTCACAAACGAGATTCACTATTTAAAAATGATTCACCCAAATTCTATAGGATAAAATTATTTTACCTTAAAAATTGCCAAGATTTTATAAAAACTATATAAAATCCTTAGAAATTTGAATATTTTTACAAAAATATCGCGAATCATTTATAGTTGGCATGTGAAGAATTAGTAAGATTCGCTGAGGTTTCTACATTTTAAAATAAATTTCCATCCTTAAAATCATCCCTAATGGCCATAATCACATATTTGAGCAGAGAGATCGACGATCATTAGGAATCCATGTGGTAGGATTCCTATCCATATGTCTGAAAGAGTTAGAACAAAACTTTGACCTATGGTCCAAATGTATTCAAAGTAGACAAAACGACTATGAAGGTGATTCATGGTGGCATATTATTGGTTTTTGGAGTGAAGACATTGAAGTCCAGTAAGGAACTCCGATAGAACAAGACCGATCAATGGTTGGGATCTATTCAAAGTGGAATATATCAATGGCTCTGAAAAGGACATGTGGAAGTTTGCAGAGACATGTGATGAGTTAACATCAATGATTGTGAAGTGAACACGTGGCAGTGGGATCCATGGCTATGACCAAGACACGTGGAAGATATGTACAAGTCATCTGACGAAGACCTGGTGCAGTGGAAATTAAGGTTGACAGGTGTGACCGTAGATATTGAACGATCAATCGTGGAGGTTGTTTAGAATTCAGATTCTAACGACCGGAGTTTTGAAACTGCTCTGAGAAGAATGTGTTCTATCTATTATCCCTCGAGATGTTCCAGGTTGTTATTGGAACGACGCCGAGGAATCCCAAGGGCTAAGACTAAAAATGAATCTTAAAGCTAGATTTGCAGTAAGGAAAGTATGTAATATTGTGGGAATGTTTTTTCTCTCTCTCTTATTGAAACTAAAGGACCTAAAACAAAATCAGCTCAGATGACAAGTGCTATCAACTCTCAGAGGCATATGTCCATGAGTGTTTCATACAATCAAGGTTTAAAAGAGATATGAAGTGATGAATTAGAAGAAAAACAAGATAAACATACATAGCACTACTGTGAATGAATCTTATAGTTTATGGAAAAGAATAGCATGCTAAGTAATTAAGAATTCAACATCTCTATCAGATGCACACAAATCAATAAAAAACATGCTTCAAACAATTAAAATTTTCATACATTCAAATACATGGAGGTACCCTCTCCTTATCATTTAAATGCATACAGAAAATGACAAGAAATGGTCATACATTAAGAGGAAATCACTTATGTGTCATTTCCAAATATCATATAGTAACACTAAACATGGTGAATGGCTAGCTGCTTGAGATTTTGTATATTAAATCTGATGAAAGACAAGTAAAAGTGTTGGGAAATGCTTTACAGGAAAAAAAAAACTGTAAAGAGGAGTTACAAACTGAAACTTAAACGTGGGGGATGAATCTTTGTTTCCTGCTGCATTTATCAACTGGTTGTGCTCAAGGTTTCTATGGTCAAACAAATTTGGTTGCAAGAAACTCTTAAACTCCCCAAAGTGCCAACCTTAGCAATGAGTGCCTCCATTGTATTTTATTTCTCTCACTAATGACCTAAGATTCTTCCTGAAACCATTTCCATCTTCTTTATTATTCTTACGGGTTCTTGATTCTTGAGTGATTTTCCTCAAGGTAAAATTTGGTTTCCTGTCACTTGGGTGAAATTCTGTTACAAAGAAAAATTGTGGGACAACTATAATCCTGTAGGCTGAAAAATATGTCATGCTTTTCCACTTATAAATCTCTGTAACCATTTCTTCTGCTAGTAAGGTGCTCGAAATAAAATCTATAGAGATCATGAGACTCAACAACCATTAGATCGATCTAAATGATCAATCTCGACCATTGATAAGAGGGCCTCACATCATGGAAATAAAGGACTCGACCTCAAAAGGACTCCAAAAAGGGAAACTCCGATGGGTCAGAGTAATACCTGTCGGAGGCACTGCGTTGGGTCTCAAAATATGACTCTTAAAAGGGAGGACTCTGACATGGGGAAACTTTGAGGCATCTGGGATTCATTGATCTGGATTTCCCATATGACAGAATCAATTAAAGCCTTGGAAACCTTATGGTGACGTCAACCCTGACACGTGGCATATTTTCATTTTCCCACATTAATTGTTGATGCAGCAGGGGAATAGAAAATGTGGCAGCTCAGTATTTTTCGATGATGATGCTAACATGGCTAGGATGTATGACACATGTCACATAGATTTGATATGATGACCTGTGTATCTGGAAGGTTCCACATGTCCACGTGACAAACTTTGATTGGTCAGGAAGGGATTCGTTGGTGTGCTGACGTGACAACCACTGTCACTGCCACTGTCACTTTCAGTTTCACTCTCACTGCCACTGTCACATCAACCTATAACTTGTCAACCTGTCACATTAACCTTTCCAACCTGTCACTGATCAACCTTTCCAACCTGCCACTTTCATTGATACTCAACCAGATCCTCTCACATGGATCATATACCAAGGACACCTCTCAACTATATGTCCAACATTACCAACACATGCTTTTACCAAGAATGTACCAATATCACCAACATACCATCACAAGATACGTGTCTCAGCCATGTACCAAATCATGTACCAAACTATCAACCTGTACCATACCAAGCATCAATCACGTACCATAACCTGTACCACAACAAGTTCATCAACCATGCACCAACACCTACCAAACCATGCATCAACCATGCACCAATACCTGTACCAAACCACACATCAACCATGCACCTCAACCTGTACCATATGCCTCAACCATCAACCGTGTATACCAACCATGTACATGCACATCAACACCATATCATGTACCATACCATGTGCCAACCATGCACATCAACCATGTACATCAACATATGTACCATACCATATACCATGAAATGTGTCTCAACCATACACCATATCACTCTCAATCATGCCATGTACCATAAGATAAGCCTCAAGTATATTCCAATAACATGTAGCTAAACCATACACCAAGATAGCCAATAATGATTCTAATCAATGTACCATAACATCACCAAGATGTATCATATCACATACTATCATCACCATGCATATACCATAACACCATAACCATAACTGTTAAAACTTACCTCTGATCTTGTAGCTCACCCGTTGTACTATAAATTGACATGTAACTTCTTCCACAGTCCTTAGCAACTAGGTACCAACATCTATTCTCACCCTTTCACAAGATTTTCACAGATCCGTGACTTCTTTTATTACTACCCGCGAATATCCATGCTTTTCTCCACTGCATCCTTCATAAATCCACGCCCTTCTGACATGCAACTCATGGATGCCTCATAAACTAGGGTTAATCATGTTTAGTGAAACTCCAATTCTTTCACCTTCGATATTCCTTTGCTATTTCAGAAAAATGTCGTCATAAACTAGCCAAAAGATCACAATACTAGACCATAACATTCACAATATAGATATTCAATTGTAAGTGTGTGTGTTCAAATGAGAGACTCTTTGAGGAGTATTTATAATAATGTTGGGTAACCTATTTACCTATTTTAGGGGTTTTGTATTACAACCACTTTACCCTTTGACCAAGACTTGTAACCAACTAGGGGCTTCTTGCCCATTCTTCGAGGCTTCAAACTTCACAAGGTCATATCTCCCTAATGGTGAGGAACCACGTAGCATTCCACATATCACCGAAAACAACATGACGAGTACTATCCATCTATGATAGTCTTACCTGAAATTTCATTGTCCTTCATGTCCATAAACCTCATTCAACTTTTGGTACCATAACCACACCTTCAGGGCTTCATGTATGCTTCATCAAATGTATCCATCACATATGATAACATCCAATAACTCACAATCAATCTCGATCACATATATGATAAAAAAAAATCCAACGATATTGTCCACATCTATGGGGATTACATACTTATCCAAGGGTTGACATCAATCTCCAAGATCACTCTCCAAGGGTTGACATCAATGAAAACCAACTGTCCAAACCAAATTAACAACAATCTACTCCTTTGGAATTCATGGAAACAACAACATTGATCGAAACACTTAGACATGGAAACACTCATGCTCATGCTCCCCCTATGATCATCGCTCCTCATCAATGTTTCTATCTCTCCCCCTTTGATATCAATGGGAAAAGGTATTTCCCCTTGGGGATGCTCCCCCTGTCTTCATGCATCTGTTCTTTCTCTTCATATTTAACCAAAGGTTAACTCTCCCTGTCAATATGTCTCCTCTTTTTATTATACCTGTTGTAATCAATCACGTGTAAACTAATAGCTCCCCCTATGGGTATGACTTGAATTTTCTATAAGATGTAGATCAATGTAGGGCTATGTGTATATGTGTCATTTCCTCTCTTCCAATGCTACTTATTTTCCATTGGTTCTTCCTCTTGAATTTCACTGACATCTATAAAAAGAATTTAAAATTTGATTTATTCATTTACTTGTCATGTTCATTTTACCATAATGTTCAATATCCTTCTGATGATATATCTCCTGCTAGTGGTTTCTCTTTCCTTTCTCTATTGTGCCTTTCACTTCTTTCCTTTACATGACCAACTAATCCCAACTAATCCCAACTAATTCCAATTGTAAATATGTTGTTATGCATTTGACCCATGTTTCATGTAACTTCTAATCAACTCACAAATCCATCTTTGTCCATATGTCACAAACTATTCATGACCCTGCTACTCCACTGTCCACAATGCTAACCCATCTGTCACTGAATTATCATGAAGGATTCACCTGAATATGCTACAACTGATCATTACATGTTCCTGTTTATTATATTGAATCAAATATTTCCACTGATTTGATCTATCTTCTCATCAAACTTTTCATGTCCAAAACAACCTATACTGAATATATCCCCTGCCTGAATACATACATACATGAAATATAATCATAAAATTATGCCTGCCAACTTATACCTATGTTGGAACACAACTTCTCAAATGATCAATATCTTACTCTATAATTCTACTATCTAACTTCTCTGAATATGTCTCTGCAAACACTTCATACTGCTCAAAATATGGTTCTCTAATCTATAGTGTCTACTGCATGGACTCCCTCTGTTCAACATACATATTTGTTGGGAGTCTCGAAGTCGGATGGCTAAAAAACAAACATGCTCTGATGCAGAGTAGTCTTCCTCTTCTTCTGTAGACTCATCATCTTTCTGAACTCTAACTTCTTTCTTTCTAACCGTAGATTGATCTCATACTACAATCCCTAAAAGTACAATCTCTTGTGCCTTTTCTTTATTCACCTGTTCTTCTTTTCTTTCTTGTACAACTACAAATAATGAAATCTCTCGGAACTAGTCTTTATTAACCTGTTCTTCTTGTTTTCTTTTCCATACTTTCTTATGTATAATATCAAGGTTATTTTTCATGGAAGTATTGATCTTGTTTCTACAATCACGAGCTATGTTACCATAGTTATGTTATTTCTAACATTCAATGTTATGTGGGGCCACATAATCATTTCTTGCTTGAACATTTCTTCCATGAGCCCTGCAATCTACAAGCTCATGTCCAAGGTTAGTACAATAAAAACAATGAACATAAAATAAATTTACATACTTGTGAGTAAATGATCTTCTTTGTGGTGTAGTCCTTCTGAATTCTTGTCTTGGCTAATCATGATCTTCTCTTTTGTGGATCCCTTCATTATGGTTGAAGCTTCTTTGTTGCCTGAATGTGTTAGGTCTCGTTGAATATGTATCTCTATTATACTCATTCTTCTTTGATTCTTGCTAACCTTGATTCCTTCCTTTGAGTACTTATTCATAAGTCTTACTCTTTTCTTAATTCTTCTTTTCTAGCAACTTGGAGGGATTCTCTTCAACATTCTCTATGGATGATGTGGATGTATCTTTCTCTTCAATATTCATGATGATCTTGATGATTTTGACTCTCAATGTGAAAACTTCTTCTTCAAGCTTCTTAGCCTCTTCTTCTTTCTTCATCATATGAAACTTCACGACTTCTTCATTTCTCTTTGCTTCTTCAAGTTGGATCTTCAAGAAGCTGATTTCTTCTTCAAGTTTTCTTTCATGTTGACTGAACTCTGCTTCAAGATGATTTAAATCCTTAGTTATTTCCTTGAGATGATCTGTCAATATCATCTCTCTATTTTTCGCTTCTTCCTTATGTGCTTCTATTTGGGCTTCCAAACACTACTTTTGATCTTTGATAATTTCTTCAATCCTTCTAGATTCTTCTGGATGAGCTCTTAAATTCTCGATGACCTACTAGGATTCTTCGAAAATTTGAACACTCTCCTTTCGCTTCATCAATTCTTTCTTGAGTGACTTTTTTTCTTTTATTTCTTTCCTTAGATCATCTAAGGTACTGATCGATTTTTCTTCATGATTATTTTCCTTTTCAATATTAGGATTTTCTTCTATTTCATTGGGATTTTCACTTTCAATATTCAAATAAGGGCATTAAATTTTAAGATGTCCGCGCTCGTCACAATTAAATAAAAATAACTCATTTATGATGATTATGCACTCTTCTTCTTCTGAATCTATCTGACATGATGAGAGAATTACCTCTGACTCTATGATGGGAGAAGAATAGATATTATGTAGCTTATCCCAGAGTTCTTTAGCTGATAAACATTTTCCCACTTTGTCTTTTACTGAATCAGGTAATCCTTCCATGATGAAATCCATTGCTATTTTGTTGTTCTTATTCAATTCCTTCTTGGTTGTAGTCTTTGTACTGTGCCTACAAATTTTTTTTCATTCTTCTGCTCCATATTTCATGTCCAGACCATTTTGACCATCGAACATTGGTACTCCATTCCTATTGTACTCCATGATCTACCTTCTAGTGGTTAAATGGTTTCCTTAAGGAACCAACTTCGATACCAATTGTTGGAATACCAAGAGGG
>ML786577.1:62565-80916 GCA_009831015.1 Picea engelmannii | reverse complement strand
TGTCACTGCCACTGTCACATCAACATGTAACATGTCAAGTGTAACTATATCCAACCTATCACATTAACCTCTACAAACTATCATTTATCAACCTGTCCAACCTATTACTGTCACTGATACTCAACCAGATCCTCTCACATGGATCATATACCAAGTACACCTCTCAAATATATGTCCAACATCACCAACACATTCCTCTACCAAGAATGTACCAATATCACCAACATACCATCACAAGATATGTGTCACAACCATGTACCAAAGCATGTACCAAACCATCAACCTATACCATATCAAGCATCAAACTTGTACCAAAAAATGTACCACAACAAGTGCATCAACCATGCACCAACACCTATACCAAACCGTTCATCAACCATGCACCAACACTTGTACCAAACCACGCATCAACCATGCACCTCAACCCATACCATATTCCTCAACCATCAACCGAGTATACCAACCATGTACATTCACATCAACACCATATCATGTACCATACCATGTGCCAACCATGCACATCAATCATGTACCTCAACACCTGTACCATACCATATACCATATACCATGAACTGTGTCTCAATCATACACCATATCACTCTCAATCATGCCATGTACCATAAGATAAGCCTCAAGCATATGCCAATAACATGTAACCAAACCATACACCAAGATATCCAATAATTCTTATAATCAATGTACCATAACATCACCAATATGTATCATATCACATACTAGCATCACCATGCATGTAACATAACACCATAACCATAACCCTTAAAACTTACCTATGAACTTGTAGCTGACCTATTGTACTGTAAAATGACTTGTAACTTATTCCACAGTCCTTAGCAACCAGGTACCAACATCTCTTCTCATCCTTTCACAAGATTTTCATAGATTTGCGACTTCCTTTACTACTACCCGTGGATATCCGTGCTTTTCTCCATTGCATTCTGCGTACATCCATGCCCTTTTTACCTACAACTCATGGATGCCTCAGAAACTAGGGTTACTCATGTTTGTTGTAACTCTGAGACTTTCACCTTCGACCTTCCTTTGCTACCTTGAAAAAATGTCATGACAAACTATCCAAAAGATCACAATACTAGACCATAACATTCACAAGATAGATATTCAATTGTAAGTGTGTGTGTTCAAATGAGAGACTCTTTGAGGTGTATTTATACTAATGATAGGTAACCTCTTTCCTTATTTTAGGGGTTTCTTCTTACAACCACTTTACCCTTTGACCAAGACTTGTAACCAACTAAGGGCTTCTTGGCCATTCTTCGGGGCTTCAAACTTCATAGGGTCATATCTCCCTAATGGTGAGGAAGTCATATCTCCCTAATGGTGAGGAACCATGTGGCGTTCCACATATCACCGGAAATGACATGACAAGCACTATCCATCTATGATAGTATTACCTATAATTTATTTTTCCTTCATGTCCATAAACCTCATTGAACTTTGGGTACCATAACCACACCTCTGGGGATTCATGTAGTATTCATCAAATGTATCGATCACATATGCTAACATCAACTAACTCAAAATAAATCTTGATCACATAGATGATAACCAGCTATACAATGATCTCATACACATATTTGTGCTTCCAGACTTCTCTAAGGGTTTACATCAATCTCTAAGGGTTGACATCAATATCCAAGATCACTCTCCAAGGGTTGACATCAATGAAAACCAACTTTCCAAACCAACTATACAACACAATTTTTTAACATTTTGCATATTAAGGACTAGTAACATTATCTCGGGTTTCTACATTTTAATATAAATTTTATCCTTAAAATTCTCCCTGATAAAATATAAATTCTAATACATGATAGATTTGTAGTAGTTAACTTGGTTTTCCAACAAGGTGGTTTTTTTTTCATATTCTTTCATTTTCTTCTCCCATGAAAATTGGCTTGGGAAATAGATAAACTACTAATAGAAGAGGAAGGCAAGCTCAGTTTTCTTATATCCATCACCATAGTCTCAGTGGTGAGTATCACCTTACAATGCAAGCTAATTATCCTTATTTTATGTTTTTGTCTTATCACTTCCTTCCTCTATTTATTGAATGAAAACAATTCTAGATTAGCAACTTCACTTACTAGCATTGGAATAAGGAATACACCTCCTGCAACCATGCTTGGACCAAAGTTACTAGAAAATGTTTGAGTAGTGAATACTTCTTTCATCGATGAAGAATGTTGTTTCTCCATGTTGCCTTCATTGGCATTGGTCCATTGTGTTAACTCTTACACTTCCTAACTTCAATCTTCTATTTGAGTATCTTTTTTATTTTTCTTCCTGAAATCCTCTTCTATTCTCTTATACTCCTCAACTTTGTATTTAGCTTCTTTTCCATCTAACTCCTATAGATTTATTTTTTCAACTTCAACTTCATCTTTCAACTTCTTATCCTTTGCATCATCTTTGTCGTTTTTCTCTATTTCTTCTCTTTTCTTTTCCTTTGCATCTTATTTTTCTTTCCTTTCTACTTCTGCCTTCTTTCCTGAAAATTTAGCTTTGGATTTAGCATTGACCTCTTTTTCTTTTCCAATTCCTCTTTCTAGGAAGCTTTTCGTTGTGCTTCTTATTTTCTTTTGTCCTTAGCTTCTACCTTGACCTTTTCTAATGCTTCTAGTATTATTTTTTATTTTTCATTTCCTTTCTCTTGAAGGGCCCGTCTCTCAATAACATCCCTTACAAGTTCCTATTTCTCTCTTCTCTCTTTCTCCTCAACAATAACTTGCAAATTATTTATAACCTCTTCATAAGTTAATGCTCTTCTGTGAGGTTTTTCAACTTCATTCTCTTCATGCTAATAGGGGAAGGAGATATTCATCTCAACTCCATGTTTTGTAATAATTCCTAATGGATCATGCATTTGAGTTCTTTCCAATTTAAAATTGTATTCCTCAATCCTTTCTCCTTACCTCCCAAGAAAAGTAGAATCTATTAGCCCATACATTCCTATATAGTGGATAATCTAGGCACAACTTATTTTGATGTTCGATTAGGCATGTGTTAAAACTATGTATTCTAGTATCCAATTTCTTGAATGATCAACCTATTTAGAAAACAATCTAGAGCGTAAGAGGTTCCTGTGTAACACCATAAATATTTATATAGGCGGAGTATTCATCTAGGTGCCAATCTGTAATGTCTTTTAATACTTATAAACCTTCTGTAGATATCCTTGGGTAAGGTTTACAAATTATGAGCTCATACAATGATGCTAGGAAGCCATCACATATAAGTGAAAACTGAAATTTATACTTGTTCTTCCATAAGTATTTGAAATAAACATGAATAGGTGAGTTATTATTCTTCTCTTTCATCCTATTTATCATCCTCCATGAGCCCTTTCCCATATTTGATCAAATGGAGTAGTTTATTGTATGTGTGGGACCTACCAAATCTAGTAGTGTATGAACTATCTACAAAAATAAGCAATTTAATATTTTAGCAGTATAGGTTTCCATGATTGGTTGCTTACCCTCAACAAATCTCTTCTCCTTTTCAATTGATGATTTTTTTGTTGTGGAGGTATTTCTACTTGTTGGTGTTGTTTCATTAGTAACCTCTATGACCTCAATTGGATCCTTTGTTTTTCCCTATATTGGTTTCTCCTATGATCCTTTCTTCCTCTTGTTGTATCCTTTGGTAGCCATATATAAATTCTTGCATGTAAGCACAACACAAAAATAGGCCAGGCATGGTTTAGGTAAAGAAAATTTAAATGAATTAACAACTTCGTTGTATAAATTTGAAATGAAAACTAGTTTTAATGATGGTGATGTTGACCTGAATTAAGGTGCATGCTATTGTAGTAGATGCAAAGATTTAAATTTTATCCCAAATTTGTAGTTCAAACTCGAGTTTCTCCAATTCAATTCATAGGAAAAACAAAGCAAATTGGAGCTCATGCAAGTGCCTCACTTAGACATAGATGTTTTTCTAGTGTGGGAAGAGTAACTCTATCAAGGATGCATGCAATCATTAACTAAATTTGAACTGAGAAAAATTCCAATGCATATGAATATCACCACAAGATAAAACAAAATAACGCATCTAACTAGTGCATTTAAAAAATAAAACTTGCTAAGAGAATAAGAATGTTTCATAATCAAGTATATAGTTGGTGAACCTAATAGATTGGAAACTTTTCTGAGGCTGTAACATTCCTAAACTATTTTGTAGTTTCAATCATTGCAAGGAGAAACCAATCATCACTTCAATGCATAGACTATTTGAAAAAAATGAGATTTACGTTTGAATTCAAACTTTCAATTCAAAACCCAAAGGGAAAGATTTCATATATTTGTAAGTTCAAAAAGCACTTGTTCAAGTTATGGTATTGTCGAATTGAGCCAATACAATAGATGTTTTAAAATATATTTAATGCATAAGTGACATGTATACATTAAAGAACCCAACTCAAACTTTTATAAGTCCACATGTGCTAAGATCTTGAAAGCAAGGGGGGTTGCTCTAAGAAGCAAAGTTGTTTGGAAAAAACCAGTACCCATCATGGAAAAAAAGCAAGGGTTCACGAGGAGAGGCTTGATTTGAACATTTAGATCAATTACGAGTCTTGACACGTTATGAAAATTTAGTGGAAAGGAGGCCCGATTCGGGAAATCTAAACTATGACAATCAAGAAAATTTTAAGGGCTAAATTTCACCTATGCACTAATTTTCCATGGTTTTTTTCCAAAAAAATGATTTTCCAATTTCCATTTTTTCTAAAATGATTCAACCAAATTTTATAGTATTAAAGTATTTTACTCTAAAAATTGCCAAACAATTATAAAAAGTATATAAAATCCTTAGAAATTTGAATATTTTTACAAAAATATTGCCAAACAATTTATGGTTGGCATTTTTAGAATTAGTAAGATTGGCCAAGGTTTATGCACTTTAAGATAGTATGGATCCTCAAAATTTTCCCTAATCATAATCGATATCCAAATATTTTCAAAAGCAAGGTTTCACATTCAGGAGAAAGAGTTCGAAGGTTGTAAGGAGGCATTAAAGAAAATAAAAAAAAGTGAACAAAAGCTAGTGGAAAGGGAAACTAACTTAGGAATTGGGCCTAATTGGAAAAATTGGGACCCCTTCTCACTACATTTCAATGAGGGAAGGCATGATTTTTGAAGAACTAAATGATCAACAAATCAAACCAAGATTTGGGAACATTGGTGATTATAGGGCCCAATTCGAAGGTTTGGACCGATTAAAGAATACAACCTTCAAAGGTTTGTCCCAATGCTTGAAGAGAAGGTAAAACAAAACAAAAATCATCAAACAAAATAAAAATCTCAAACAATTTGAATGGTGATAGGAGGGCTCAATTTGGAAATCGAGGTTGATCTTGAAATTGGGACGAGGCTTACAAAGGGAGTTGAAGTTAGGGCCCAATTTTTGAAGTCAGGCTCGATCGTAAATTGAGGGAAGGAAAATTTGAGGCTAAGAAAAATTTGAATTTGAAAAGAAATGTCCATTCAAATGAAGAATAGAAGAGTCCTAATGTTGAATTATGGAAAGGATAACATAATTCAAATGAAAAGGGGGCTTGATTTGACAATTAATCTTGACTTGGAAATTAGAGGGGAAACGTTAGAATAACATAGATAAGGAAGAGAAGATAATTGAAAGAGTTCAACCAAAAAGGCTTGGATTCAAAAGAAAAGAAAATTCAACAAAAAAGTAAAGGAGATCGAACTAAAGAAAAAAAGGAAAATTATGAGAAAAGGGGGTGACTTAGGAGATTGGAGAAAAAATCATAAAGTAAGCAAGTTAAAAACTTCTTAAAGGAAAACATCAAGTCAAGGGAACAAAACAAAGTCGTAATTAAGATAATGAAACATGGAGGTTCCTCTCATTTATTGATTTCAAAAGAATTGAAAGAAACTAAGTTGTAAGGCAATGAGGAGATAAGATAAATTTAAATTCCAAAATAAAGGAGTGGTACCAAGTTTTTCTCAAAACTTAAGGGGGACATTGAGGGCACAATGAGTTCCAAATTTATTTTTCAAAAAAATTGCTTAATTTATATGCAATCGACTTTAAGTTTTTGTAGTGAAAAACACAGTTTTGGGGGGTAAGTACACACTTCGAGGAAAAACGTTTAAAAAAAAAGGCTCCCTTTCTCCTCTTTAACATTTGTTATATCCTTTGTAATAACTCACTTTGTTGAAAATTACTTAATTGAATTAGAGGTATTGAGTCACAAGCCTTTCTTTTAATTAAGTTCCTTTTTGAAAAATTTCATGAA
The DNA here is from genome assembly GCA_009831015.1 of Picea engelmannii. Taxonomy (NCBI): domain Eukaryota; kingdom Viridiplantae; phylum Streptophyta; class Pinopsida; order Pinales; family Pinaceae; genus Picea; species Picea engelmannii. The sequence goes on along the minus strand of ML786577.1, from coordinate 74,621 downwards.
ACTTTAAATTATAAAATAACCTTATTGTAAAGAGCATTTCACTTAAATTATAAAAAAAATTACTAATAAAGTAACATTAATGTTCTTTTTTAAGTTACTTTTACTTGCAACTTTAAGTTATAAAGTAACTTTATAGTAAAAGTGATTTTCACTTATTTTATAAAAATGGGTCAATTACATCATAAAAAGAACTTTTTTGTAAACATGAGCTTATAGTTAAAGTTATATAAGGGGAGCATTTTATTTTACCCGGTGACCTAATTGTGCACCCATCACCATGTTGGCCAACCTCCACCTGCCATGTGGCACCTTGGTTACTTTTTATGTCTTTCTTAATAAGGACATAAAGTTGACATCCTCGATCTATTTTCAATTACTTTTTTTTTCAAACTGCTTGTTTTTTTGAGATCTTTTCATGTTGATAGTTAGTTTCTACTTTTGAAACCATCTTACCTACATATAATAATATGTCTATTCAAAGTGGTCTCTTGCTTACTAGTTCAATCTTCTCATAGAAATCTCATATGGAGGATTTAGTACAAAGTAGGGGACTTTATGCGGTTACCTTGGGAAGAAAAATTGTCCCTCTTAATGCATTAAAGAAAGATAATTGGGATAATAAAAATGATGAATCACATTGATTAATTAGAATGTACATTTTCAATGATCTTCCATTTCACCTTAAAGGAATTAAAACTCCAAATGCAGCATGGAAAAAGTTGGAAACCTTGTTTAGTGAACACAAAGAGATTCACACCCACTAGCCTGAAAACCAATTGATTGACTTAAATACCAGTGATTTCTATTACATTGAATATTTTGTATCTAAGTTAAAAACACTTGAAATTTTACTTGCAAAATGTAAGATAATCAAGACGTATGACCAACTTATGTATGCTATTGTTTCTAAGTTTGGCACTTCCTATTATATTTTTGCATCTACTTTTTACTCCACCAAAAATGATCTCATTAGTCACGGAGCTACATACAAGATGCCCTATTTTGGAGATTTTTGTGATTCGTTTATTAGAGAGAAAGATGGGATTTTTCATCTTGAAGTAAACAACACTGCAAGTACATCTAACAAATATTTAATGGAACAACAAAATTATAAAGTCAAGAATCTAAAGAAGTGGCATCCTTGAAACAAAAAACAAAACAAGTCTCACAAACTCTCTCAACTAGCTCTTACTCCCAATGGTGATAAAGGAAGTAAATCAAAAGGCAAGAAGACTATTAAGAGACATTGCAATTTTTGTGGGAAAAATGGTCATCTGGAATCTAAATTTTTTAAGAAGATGGAATCCTTAGAAGCAACAATGAAGAAACACAATATCAATATCGATTATTCTTTTTATAACTCTTCTTCTCATGGACATGCACTTTTTGCTTCTAGTTTTTCCTTGAATGCAATGTTTCTACTTATTCTTCTAATGAGTGGCTTATTGATTATAGAACATATTATCATATGGCTAAGGATAAAGCAATATTTTATGTTTTTATTGAATGTAACACCAAAAATATAATTGTTGGTGATGATAGATCTCTTAATGTTGTAGGGTATAGAATAGTTCAACTAGATGATGGTCATTTTAATGATGTATTATGTGTTCCAAGTATTTCCTACATCCTTCTATTAGTATATCAAATTACTCATTCAAGTGAAGGTAAAATAGTAGAATTTTCACCTCTTCAAGTTGCTATCAAGGATTTAAACCATCCTAAGCATGTCCTAGCAATCAAAACTATTGATGATATTACAATCTTGTACATATTTGACAACTTTGGTTCATCTTCTCTTCCATCCATTTTTTTTCTCATTGTAGTGACTTGAGAAAACTTTGGCATAAGTGAGTTTGTCATCTAAACAATCACTCATTGTAGCAACTATGTAATTATAATATGGTCATTAGTATTCCTCTCGTTTCTTGTAGAGATGGTGTTTATTCCAATTGTGTTCTTGGAAAACATCATTGGGACATTTTTGATAAATATGCCTCTCAGTACACCTCAACCTCGTTGTAGCTTGTTCATAGTGATTTATTGGTGCACTTACTTCTTTCTCTTTCTCTAGGTTCAATTACTTCTTAACTTTCATGGATCACTTCTCTAAACGCACTTAGAATTATTTCCTAAAACGTAAGAGTTAATTTTCTAACATGTTCTTTGCATATAAGACCCTTGTAGAAAAAAATCTTGACATCAACTTCGAAGGTTAAGAATATATAATGGAGGTGAATATGTTAACAAACAATTTATAACTTATTGCGTCGCATAGAGAATTAAGATGCAACATATCAATCCATATATGACACAACAAAATGGTGTTATTGAGAGAAATAATTGCATATTAAAATAAATGGCAAGTTGTATGATCCAATCTAAGGGATTAATTCCTCATTTTTGGGAAGAAGCCATTAATTGTGTAAATTGCCTAGTTATTTTCACTCCCACAAATGAATTAAAATATATAACTCTAGAAGAATCATGGAGTAAAATTAAACCATATGCAAGGCACTCTTTTGTTTTTGGTAGTAAAGCATGGGCTCACATTCCTAATGAGAAAAGAAAATCATTACAACCTAAATGTGAAAAGTGCATTTTTGTTGGATATTCTAAAGATGTAAAAGGTTATAAGATTCTTCAACTTCATCCCATTGAAATTATTAAAATGAGATATGTTATGATTGATGAAGGTCTCTTGTCTTACAAGTTTAATTCAATGTTTATTCCATCTTTGGCTTACAATCCATCTTTTATTCCCAACTTTTTATTAGTGCTTATATTCCAATTTCTTCTTCAAATGATGAAAGTGAGGATTAAAATCCACCTCCACGTAATCACCTTCTTCTAGTTGAATTAATTGAATATGTAACATTCCCTTGCTTAACCAAGGAGCATTACTTGCAGAAAATACACATAAAAATAAAAATAAATTATGCTAATTCAGTTCCAGTAGCTTACCAGCCACAATTTATACACATAATTGACTAGATTCATATACCCATAATTAAATTCATCTAAATTATTCCAAATGAACATGAATGTAGCAAATAAATAATCTATAACAATACATAAAACCATTCTCATTCACCGAGTAAAATGCACAACCATAAGGGTCATAAGAAAAATAAGATAATAGATAAACACTTATCTTTAAGAGAAAGTTGTGCAACCAACTTCTTGGGAAGGACGTTCCACCCAAACATAGACTTGTTTTTCCATATCTCAATAGTAAGTCATCCCCAAGCTGGGGAAAGGAATCCACAAAAGAAGGGTTCCTCTCACAGTCCACTCTCACCTCAATATCTCACATCCCACTGGTATTCTTCTATAGCTATCTCTAATTTCCTCTATCTCTCTTCCTCTTGACCTTCCGAACCCAAGGAATGTACCACTTCACTACTCTCAGTCCATCAGGCATCCCATTCACTTATCAAGGTTTCTATGGCACATGTAACCATGAATATCTCTATTGGTAAGTCAAGGGAACTCACTTCCATGAGAACTACTAGAAACCAACAACAAACACTTGTTGTTACACTATAACTCACTCATGATTTCACTCTTCAGGCATGATAACCTGTTTTTTCAATATCCATCTCCAAAATGCTCGAGCATGCTCCAGAATTCAGCCATCCTTCTTGCTCTAGCTCTAGTGCTCTTTTTCGTGTTCTCCCCTTGTTTTCCATGAAAAAATTGAATGTAAAAATATGTTTATGCTCCCCATATGAATTTCCTTTATTTTCCCAAAAACATTGACTACTCACTTTGCCCAATGTTGATTGTACTGCAACCCCATTCTTCCAATAACTATGGGATGTGACTTCTATACCCACCCTCTAACAGATATTCAATGATTGGGCACTCATACACTCAAACAAAAAAATATATGGTTGACCCAAAAGGTAATAAAATTCATAAATATGGTTTTGGACTAATATCCACAATCAATTTTCCCCTTGGTCCCCTCTTGGATTCTCCTAGACACTCCCCTCTCTTGTGGATTAATCATCCCCCATATCTGTCCATATTCCCAGTGGCTGGTATCACATTATTTTTATTATAAGAAGATAATACACTTCACATATTACATCGCTTGGATACCCTACAATTAAGCACCTTCCTTGGTGCAAATACCATGCCGAAGTACATATACAAATTTACATCATAATATTCAAAAAATAAAATTATGCAATATGTTTACTCTTCAATAGTAGTTCCAACCATAATCTCTTGTTCTTTTCAACTTGCTGACCTAAAGAATGTGCCCCCTTCACTACTCTTAGGATTTATTCCATTAGGTTGCACCATTATTTTGTTAGCGATATTAGCATAGGAGACCAAAATTTCTGAGATGTGGTTTCAGAACTCTAGTTGCCCAAAACTGGATTCTTGCATTTTCAACTTTTGTTTTCTTCAAAGTTGAAAAACATTTGTAGGTATTCCTTCCACATAATTTCTTCATGCTCCCATGTTTCATATTCAGGACCGTATAAGTTCCATTGAACCTTTAATAACCCTATGGCTTTGTTCCTAAGCACTTTGACTTTCTGGTCTAGGATGTGTATTGGTTCCACTCGAAAATCCCCTTCGTTTTCCACCTGGATTAAAGTCCAATCAATTATGTGGTTAGAGTCGAGCACATATTTATTTAATAATGATACATGAAATACATTATGTACTCTCATGGATGTGGGAAATGATAGAATTTATGCAAGTGGACCTATATTTTCTAATATTTAGAAAGGCCGATATTATCTTACTCCCAACTTTGGGAAGAAACCCAATATTATCAAACTTCTTTTCTCTTTCACTTTTATAAAAACATGTTCACCCAGTTTAAAATATTTAAAAACTCTATTCTTGTCCGCATAGATTTTCTGCCTATCCTAGGTAGCCTTTAAATTATGCCTGATATTTTCCATATGCTCTTCCATTCCATTTAATAATTCTGGCCCAATGACAACTTTATCTGCTGGGTTATCCAAACTTAATGGTGTGTTACACTTCCTTCCATACAATGCTTCAAATGGGCTCATTCTTAATGATTTTTCATACTCATTATTGCAAGCAAACTCTACTAAGTGGATGTAGTCTTCCCACTTTGATGGTTCGTCCATCACATACATTTTGAGCATATCTTCGATTAATATGTTAATATTTTCTATTTTCCCATCTGAATATGGGTGATACGTTGTACTGAGATTTAAATTTGTTCCAAATCCTTTAAACAAACCTTTCCAAAAATTAGAGGTGAACTTTGGATCTATATCTGAAACAATTGCCTTAGGTACCCCATGAAGCCTGACAACTTCCTTCATGTAAATCTCTGCAATGTTTGTTGCCTTGTAAGTGGTCTTCTTAGGAATAAAATGTGTTTCTTTTGTTAATGTATCCACCACCACCATGTTGGAATCATGTTGCTTCATAGTTCTGGGTAGATTTGTAATGAAATCAATTGTAACCACTTCCCATTTTGACTCATGAATGCGAAATGAATGTAGCAACCTTACTGGATGTTTATGCTATATTTTCACCTTTTGGAATTCTAGGCATATAACAATATAATTAGCCACTTCTTTCTTTATTCCTGGACAAAAGTATTGGATTCTTACAACTACAATTGTTTTCTAATATCCTAGGTTCCCAACATATGACACATTGTGCATCTCCCTTAGCATTCTATTTTATATCTCTTTGGAATTTGGCACATATATTTTCCCCCTATACATGAGGATTCCATCCTCTTTCAACTCATAATAATTAATTTTCTCCTGTAAGTTGCCTTGTTGTAATGTTTCTTTTATTTTTAAATATTGTTGATCTGAATTTGTAGCCTCTAAAGTTTTGTCCCTTAAATTTGTGTTGAACATGCTAATGGTGGAAATATGCATTTCGTGATATTTTTTGTTGAGTGCATTAGCCACTTGATTTTCCTTTCGTTTATATGCTTAATTTCAAAGTCATATTCACTCAGAAATTTCGGCCATCTAGTTTGTATAACATTTAATGTTGGTTGTCCAAAAGAATGTCTCAGACCATGGTGGTCCATTCTTAACTCAAATCTTCCCCCCATAAGGTGATGTATCCACATTTTTAATGCATGTACAATGGTTGTTAATTGCAAGTCATTGTAGCATAATTCCTCTCACGCTCCTTTATTTTTTGAGACTCATAGTACACCACATGATCATTTTGAGTGAGGAATCCATCGAGCCCTTTCTTGCACGCATCAATGCACACTCCACAATCTTCATCCAGATATGCAATATTTAATATTGGTGCACTTGTTAAAATATCTTTCACCTTTGTGAGGGCAGTCCCTATATAAGTGATTTCTCTTACATCCCCAACATTGTACAGGTTGTTTCCTTGGCCTTTTCCCAAATGAATCTACTGTCTTGTGCTCATTTTTGGTTGACTATCCTTGCATATTTTCTTAGGAGCATTTCTTGAAAAAGGGTGGCTGAAAACCTTTCTACCTTTGATAATGTTTACCCTTCATCTTGTCATTACAACATTTTTGGAAGTCTATCCTCACTCTGCTCTACTCATAAATATGCTTTTCTTTTATTATGGTCTCCTCCAAATTTTTGGGGTTATCATATTGTATCTTGTCACTATAGAAGAAAGGTAACTCACTAAAAAACCTTTGGATTTTTACCTTCTCATCCTTTATGAAACCTACATACTTCAACAAATCAAAGAATCTATTCTTATATTCATCCTTTGTCATGCTTCCCAACTTGAGTTCAAAGACATTTTTCATCTTTCTTTCATAATAATTCTCTGAAAAATATTTCTCTTCGAAATATCCTTTGAACTTCCTCCATGAGGCCTTACCCTCATCAAGGTTTTTTGTTTCCTTAAGCTGATCCCACCACTTGGTTTCCTTTCCTTGCAAGTGGTAGTTGAAATTCACATTTCTACCCTAGAGGATAATCGTGTAGCTGGAAATATTTCTTCATTTCCAATAGTCAAGACTTGGCCTCTTCTCCCTTCCTGTGCTCACCATTGAAATTTGGTGGCTTGATTTTCCTAATTTCACCTTGCAATATGTCTACCTAATGCCTTCTCCTCTAACTCCTAACAAGAGACACACTTGAGCTACCCCCTAGCCCTAAACTTGCAGGAGCTATCCTATTATATGTCCCTAGGTAATGATGGTGTGTGCTCGTACTCATTTATTTCCTATCATTCCCATGCTCATCGCTTCTTCTATGGGATCTTGATGCTATCACTTGTCTAGAACTAGATGATTTATTTGTGTGAGGGTCTTTATTGTCTTGCCTCTGTAGAATATTCAAGATCTGTGTTATCTCTTCTTGAGCCTTCATAATATTCTCATTATTTTTCATATAACTATGCACTTCTCTCTGTAGTCTTATCATAGTTACATGATATTGCATGTCTCTTCTTCCATTAGACTCAGTCTTGGAATTTCATTCTGACATGCATCATGGGAAATGGTGGTGCTTGATCATACTCCTTGATTTCCTATCGTTCCCATGTTCATCCCTTCTGATATGGTATTTGGATGCCATCACTTGTCTAGCACTAGATGCTTTCTTTGTGCCCAAGTCTTTATTGGCTTGCCTCTACAACATATTCAAGCTCTATATTATCTCTTCATGAACCTTCATAATATTTTCATTATTTTCCCTATAACTCTTCACTTCTCTTTGTAGGATTCTCATAGTTACAGGCTCCTTCCTGTCTCTTCTTCCTATTGAATTTTCATAAGAGATGATATTGTATGTGAATGAATATCTTATTACAATGATGAGTGTTCTATATTTAAAAAACATATGGTGACCATGGTGACCATCCATGAAGAGATGTGTCCCTTGGGTAATAAATATATTTATAATTTATATTATATTATACATATAATATAAATATACTTTATATTTATACTTTATACTTTATTATATATATTTATACTTTATATTATAAATATATTATTACATTAATAATATTATAATTAATAATATTGTTTAATAATTATTAATCTAGTAGAATGTCTTTCTAATGCTACCCAAACATCAGCACTCCCTCTCAGCGAGGGAGACATCCTACATTATCCCAAGATTACCTGTGGGTATCTCTCAAATAGCTTCAACATGTCACCATGGAATTCATTACCTCACAATGAATATGCACCTCATCATGTGCACCCTTGTGACTTCACAACCAATGCATCCAAGGCACGTGGGTAGTTCTCAAATAACTACAACATGTCCCCAAGACATCCACTACCCTGCAATGCATCAATACCTGATCATGTGCACCCTCGATCTCAGTGCCAACCCTTTTTCATGCTGGATGAGATCCACCTATCTCAGTGCCATCCCTTTTTCATGTTGGATGAGATCCACCTATCTCAATGCCAACCCTTTTTCATGTTGGAAGAGAACACTCAGTGCCAACNGCACCCTCGATCTCAGTGCCAACCCTTTTTCATGCTGGATGAGATCCACCTATCTCAGTGCCATCCCTTTTTCATGTTGGATGAGATCCACCTATCTCAATGCCAACCCTTTTTCATGTTGGAAGAGAACACTCAGTGCCAACCCTTTTCATGATGGATGAGTTCCACCTATCTCAGTTCCATCCCTTTTTCATGCTGGATGAGAACACTAATTGCTATCCCTTTTTCATGTTAGATGAGTTCCACCTGTCTCAGTGCCAGACCATTTTCATGATGGATGAGTTCCACCTATCTTAGTGCCAACCATTTTTCATGTTGGATGAGAACCCACAATGCCAACCCTTTTTCATGCTGGATAAGTTCCACCTGTCTCAGTGCCAACCCTTTTTCATGATGGATGAGAACACTCAATACCAACCTTTTTTCATGTTGGATGAGTTCCACATGTCTGAGTGCCAACCATTTTTCATGTTGGATGAGTTCCACATGTTTGAGTGCCAACCATTTTTCATGATGGATGAGAATACTCCCACTGAAGAGGGACCATGCCAATCTTGTCCCTAAAGTACTCAAACTTCATCCTCGACAACTTCTTTGTAAACACGTCCACAACTTGATCCTCTGTAGTCACGAAACTAGAGACTCACTGCTCCATTTTGCACCATATCCCTGATATAGTAATATCTGATCTCGATATGATTTGACATGTCATAGACCACGGGTTTCTATGATGACTTCATGCAACTCTGGTTGTCACACCAAATTTAGGTCATCTCTAGTCTGAGACTAAATAACCCAGACAACAATTCTCAAAGCCACACTGCTACTACACATGCTTCCAAATACTCAACATTAGCCTAACTGAGCGCCACACATGACTGCTTCCTGCATTCAGCAGAGCCTCTTAATCCTTACTGTATTACCCATATCCCTCTGGAACTAACCGTCCAACTCCCTCTCGAGCACTGAATATTCAATATATTAACTTCATCACTTGTCCTCCAGAACAAGTCTCGTCATCCTCTTCTTGTAGGTCTTACCTACAAGTCAAATTCAGTCCAGTAGTCTTCAATTTCTTAAGCCACACTACTTCATGAATTGCTGCACATGATTCCACATACTCAAATTCAGTCGTACTGAGCACCACACATGACTAATTCCTACATCCGACGAAGCCTCCTGATCCTTACTGTAGTACCCATCTCCCTCTCGAACGGATTTTCCAGCTCTCTCTCGAGCATTGAATATCAACTAGATCTTCAACCTGCTGACTTCGTCACTTGTCCTCCATAACAAGTCTCATCATCCTCTTCTTGTAGGTCTTACCTACAAGTAAAATTCAATCCAATATTAAGCAATTTCCAAATCCACATTGCTTCATGACTTGCTGCACATGCTTCCACATACTCTGCCTCAGTCGTACCAAGTACTACACACAACTACTTGATGTTTCTCCATGAAGTCATATTGGAGCCTAGACTGAAGTAATATGTCGAAAGTACTCTTCCAATCATGAATACTACTGGCCCAATCTAAATCTGAATATCCATATAACCCGAACTCATGGTCTGTCACATATATGAGACCATAATCCAATGTACCTTTAAGGTAACTCATCACATGTTTTGCTGCGACCAAATAAACCTACTTGGGCTACTCCATATATTGGCTTAGGGTGTTCATGAAAAAAAATATATCCAGTCTTGTGTTCATCAAGTTCATCAACGAACCCACCATATCCCTGTATAAAGTAACATCCACAGTCTCTGAAGTCATATCCTACAACAACTTCATATTTGATACCATAGGTGTAGCCATTTCCTTGCAATCCAACATCCCGAACCTCTTCAGGATTTCTATCGTATACTTCCCTTGATTAAAAAATATCTCATCCTATCTATACCATACCTTAGGACCCAAAAAGTAATGCATCATCCTGAGATCTTTCATCTCAAACTCAACAACCAATTTTTCTCTTACACTCTGAGATGAGATTTTCCACACCCGTTAGAAATAGGTCATCCACATGCAATAGTAGTATTATCAGACCATCATCCACAACCTTAAAGTAAAGGTTAGAATATACACTTCTCTTTGTAAATCCCAAGCTCATCAAAAAATTGTCTATCCAGCCATACCATGCTTTGGGTGCCTACTTTAATCCATATAAATCCTTCTTCAATCTGTACACTAAATGTCCCGTAGTTTTCATGTACTCAACAAAGTGTTTTGTGACTACAAGGACCATTATTCCTGATCAGGTTTCCATATGTGCCACAGGAAGAATTTTAGTCCTTATGGATGTTGAAAGACACACTTTGAATCTTATGTCCTTAGAATACTATGTCAGGGCCATTCTCCATTGGTCAAATTACCATGACCAATCCTGGGACAATGTCAGCCCGATGTTGAAACATTAACACTTAATAATAACTTCCGAAATTACATAAAATATCAACACTCCCTCTTAATTAGGAGGGTATTATATCTAGCACAAACTCTAACATTTTCACCAGCCACACAAGCTCATAATCATTGATTATCGGACACATGAATCTATACATAATAGGAAATCTATAGTGACTTCACAACATGAATCCAAGGTCAGTGGGTAGCTTTCTAATAGCTACAACATGTCATCATGAGATTATCCAGTTTCCCGCAAAAAATCTTATATATTATGCATGACATCCAGTACCATGCGATAACATTTGTTCCTCCTCTCTTCAGCATGCATCCAGGGTTGGTGGGTAGCTCTCCAATAGCTACAACACCTCATCATGGCATCCACTACCCTGTGATAACATTTGAATCCATCACTCCCTCTGAGGCTATATAGTCTTCAGAGTCATCTACTACCTTTGCATGTGTTGAGCTCCTATTCTTCTGCATTACTTGGATGTGCACAACTCTATGTCTGGATAGTCTTGCTTCATGTTTCTTCCTGCGACTGTCATTATGGCTCTTTCTTAGAGCTATTACCTATGGCCTTCCCGGAACAAGAAACAAGAACAACAAAAAACATCTCCTAGAGGAGATCAATTTATCTTATACAAAACTATATATAGTGGCCCTCAAAATGATACTTCTTCTACTATGACCAACACATGCATCATATACTTGATTCCATATGGCTAACCATGTTGATTTTTTAGTGTTAAATTAGACAAGAAGAATTTTCCACAAGTGGTAATTACTTCCAACAATATTACTTTAGTAAACTCTAGAACATCACTAAGTAATTAAATTTCAACTACTTAGAAACTTAGGTCTCTTCCTTACATCACTTCCCACATGTGAGAGAGAAAAAATATGTGTGTTTATTGTTGTGTCTTTTTATAGTAATATTAAATTGATCCAGATAGTCATGTCTCTTTGAAAATTAAATTTAAAATTAAATTAAATTATCTTTCTTATAAATAGTTGGAGAATACCTCCCGTAACTACCCAAAGACTAATTTGGTTATAATCCATACACATAGTATTTGACTTTGTTAAATTGTTCCTCCATAATTCATGTGATTCTTTGCATAAATATAGGTAGAAGTAAATATGAAGTACATTCCTCATATTTAGGTAATTAGACATTTTTACTAGAAATTATTGCCCACCATAATTTATG
>ML786577.1:3643-27745 GCA_009831015.1 Picea engelmannii | reverse complement strand
TCATGATGATGGAAAATCAAACTCATTATCAAGAACACTTTCCTGAGAAAAGTTACAGTTGTCTTCTTCCAGAATTCACACTTTGAAACATGTTCGCAGGCTGCTTATATGTTCACCTGCGGGAATACTAGTTTCTCGCAGTCTGCTTTAGGTTGGGGTGCGAAATTTTCGCACTGTACTCATGGTTAGGGTGAGAACATGCTCTTACAAAGGAAGAAAGATAAAGATCTCGAACCTTCTAGAAGGGAATCTTCTAGGAGGATGAGTTGGCTTTCGAGTGGTTACTCAAGTACTGTCATTCCAGATATCTTGGGATCATTCCCTATCCAAGTAACTAATCTACCTCTTCCTATATATTGAGGGGATTTCTCATGCAAAGGGTTAATCGAAGTTCAGTTAGCAGCAAGTTAGCAAGAGATTGATTAGAGAATTGGTGCAAGACTGTATGGAGGATTGATGCTACAACAACAAGAGATAACAACTAGGTCATCAGATGTGGTAGACTTTCTTGATACATGAGAAAGTGTGTGTGTCAGAGCTGGAAGCCATCGAAAGGAGACCTATGACATCAAGGCTTAGGTTGTAATTTTCACTTTCTATTGAATTAATACAGCAATATGTCCCTTTCCCATAAAAATGATATCATTTTATTACATAATTCCTTGATCATATGTATAGACTAGTCATTGTATATCTTAACTTGTCTTTACTTTGATTGGTTCGTTTTGTTCTAATTTGGACGGGACGAGAGCATTGAAGCAAATCTTGGAACAACAGAGACATAAAGAAATAAATCACAAGGTATGTCTATAACCCTTATCTCTTAGTTCATTCAATAGGCTAGATCTAGGGAAAGTGTATTATTCTGTCATGTTTTGTTCTAGATACCAGGTGGATCTAGGGAGATCGGTTAGTGTCCGAACCTACGGATTTATCCTATAACAGCCATACCCACTACCATGGGAGATATGGGCAAGGCCCATTGGATTCATGCAGTGGTGAATAATCACCAGGAAGAGGACCAATCGACTGTGCTCGAGACGTCAACTACCATCGTTGACCAAACCCTTAGTATTTTTAAAGATGTCGGTGCTACCGAGAGTTTCATTTCTGGTGCAGCGCTAAAAAGGATTAAGGTAAAGGCAATCTAACAGGATGAGTTTATCTTTGTAGAGATGGATTCGAGAGACAAAGAGAAGGTTAGAGGAAAGGTTACGGGTTGTATCCTTGACCTGGGAGAGTTTGTCACTAGGGCCAACCCGTACGTCACGATCTTAGGATCTTATGATGTCATGATCGGTATGGACTGGTTGGAATCACATGAGGCGATACTCAACTGTAAGATGAAACAATTGAGATTAGTCGATGATGAAGGAAAAAGACGTGTGATTGTAGGTCAGAACCAGGGAGTTTCCTTGAGGTTAATCTCTTCCTTGCAACCACAGAAGAGCATGCACAAGGAGTGCAAGCTTTATGCGATTGTTGTGTTAAACGAGAAGGGAGCGACAGAAGATCTAGAACACCTTTCGGTGGTGAGAGAGTTTGCAAACATATTTTCGGAGGAGTTACTTGGGATGTTTCCATAGAGGGAATTGGAGTTTACTATAGACCTAAAACCAGGGAATGAACCAATAGCTAGAATGCCTTATAGGATGTCTACCCTGGAGTTACAGGAGTTGAGAATGCAACTGAAGGAGTTGTTGGACCTAGGACTGATACATCCAAGTGTGTCACCTTGGGGTGCACCTGTTATTTTAATATGAAAGAACAATGGGTCGTGGAGGCTCTGCATTGACTATCGTCAATTGAACAAGGAAACAATCAAGAATCAATGTCTGTTGTCGAAGATTGATTATCTATTTGATTAGATGAAGGGTGTGACGATGTTCTCAAAGATGGATTTGCGATCAGGGTATCACTAGTTATGGATCAAGGAAGATGATTTCCCTAAGACCTCCTTTAAGATGAGGTTTGGACATTACGAGTTTACTATTTTACCATTTGGACTGACAAACACCCCAGGGGTATTCATGAGTTTGATGAACAAGGTGTTTCGCAAGTACTTGGATAAGGTCGTCCAAGTATTCATTGACGATATTTTGATTTACTCTTGGGCGATGGAGGAGCATGACAAGCACTTGCACTTGGTACTATAGTGTCTGAGAGAGCACAAATTGTATGGGAAGTTGTCCAAATGCTCATTTTATCAATCGAAGATTCACTACTTAGGGCATGTCATATCCGGTGAAGGTATCGTTGTGGATCCAGGGAAGGTCGAGGCTATTATGGAATGGCCTACACTGACAAACGTCCCGAAAGTATGTAGCTTCATGGGTATAGCATGATACTATCAACGGTTCGTCGAGGGATTTTCGAAGATAGCAAATCCGATCACAGAATTGCAGAAGAAGAACAAGAAGTTTGTTTGGACCGAGAAATGCACATAAGCTTTTAGGAGGCTCAAGGATCTATTGACAACGACATTGATTCTGAAAGTCCTTGACATGGGAGAAAACTTCTTGGTATGCACTGATGCATCCAAGGAAGGCTTAGGCGGATTCTTGATGCAATACAATCGATTGATTGCTTACATCTCAAGGAAACTGAGAAGGCATGATGAGAACTATGTGACGCATGATTTGGAGTTGTTAGCCATCGTATATGCCTTGAAGGTTTGGAGACACTACCTCGTTGGATGAAAATTTGAACTAAATATGAACCACAGTGGACTACAACACATCTTTATGCAAAGTGACCTGAACGCACGACAATGACATTGGTCGAAATTGCTTAGCGAGTATGAATTCAAGATTACTTACATAAAAGGAATAATGAACTAAGTGGCAGATGCATTGAGTCAGAGACCACAAATATTTTTGGTGTTTCCTCTTTAGACGAATCTACGTGAAAATATTATAACTTTACAACGTAATGATGACTTGTACAAAGAGGTTGAGAGTTTTATCGGACAAAACACAATGATGGTACCAAGATTTGAAGGATTTACATTTGACGATGATGGACTATTGAGGTTTAAAAATCAGATTTACATACCACCAAACGACGAGTTGAGGAGCTTGATCCTAATCGAGGTTGATAGAGCAGTCTACATGGATCGCCCGGGAGCCATGAAGATGAGGGAGGACCTTAAACCCTTATTCTTCTGGAAGGGAATGAAGGTAGACATAGTAAACTATGTGGCCATATGTCTAGAATTGTAGCAGGTAAAGGTTGAGCATAGACATCCAACAGGATTACTACAACCACACGCTATTCTAAAATCGAAAAGGGAGGTTATCTCGATGGATTTTATTGTTGTATTGCTACTGACGGCAAGGAGGCACGACTCGATTTTGGTAGTAGTAAACACTCTGACAAAGAGTGATCACTTTATTCCTGTGTGTATGACTTATCAGGCACCTGACATAGCTAGAGTTTTCATCAGTGAGATTGTGAGGTTGCATGGCATGCCTAAGAGGATTATATCCGATCGAGGATCAATGTTTACTGGATAATTTTTTACGAGTTTCCAAGAGGCCTTGGGAACCCAACTTAACTTCAATACTGTGTATCAACTGGAGACTGACGGGTAGATCGAACGAACGAACTAGACCTTAGAGGACATGTTGCGCACATACATGATGGGCCAACAAAAGTTTTGGGAAGAATTCTTACCACTGGTGGAATTCGCTTATAACAACAGTTACCAGTGCACCATTAACATGGCACCTTTCGAGTTTCTTTACGGGTGACCATGTCATATGCCTTTGAGTTGGGATCGGCTTGAGGATAGGGTCCTGGTGGGACCAAAGGTGATCTAAGAAATGGAAGAGGAAATGCAAACAATAAGACAAAGGATTAAACAAGCATAGGATCAATAGAGGAGTTATGTCGATGCACACCGTGTCGACTGTAGTTACGAGGTTGGCAATCGAGTCTTCTTGAGGGTTAAACTGCATAAGAGCTCAATCAAATTTGGAAAGAGAACTAAACTCTCTCCTAGGTTCATGGTACCTTTCGATATTGTGGAGAGAAAGGGGACCATGGCCTATCGACTAGCCTTTCCTGATTCCTTGAGGCGTATGCACAATGTTTTTCACATATCTGTTTTGAGACATTATATTAGTGATCCTACACATGTTATTGACATGAGTTCCTTGCAGGTATCGGACGAGGAGGTTCTCATGGCTGAGCCAATCCACATCTTGGATCATCACATTCAACAACTATGACATCGAACAATATATCAGGTCAAGGTCCAATGGGACAACTATAGTCTTCACTCGGCGACCTGGGAGGATGCATATGATATGCGCCAACAGTTTCCATTTTTGTTTGATAGATAGAATTATAATACTGTGATACACATTATTTCGGCACTTATACTTTGAAACTTTGGGACGAAGTTTAGACCAAGAAGGGGTGTATGTAACATCCTGCTCTAGCACACTGTACGAACTTATTCTTTGAGGACAGTTGCTCACAAGTGATCCGGATTATTATGCTATTAAAACATTTGATTTTGATTATGAGGCGTTATGGGTTGATGTCATGTTTTTTTGTTGCATTGACATAGATAGGTGCTATTGACTCGGTTTTACTAAGTGTGTAGGATTTCGGACCTCGGAGATGTAGCGGCATCGATGGAACCCCTTGGACTCAGGATCGAGTAAGGGAATGAACTAATGGGATTTGATTGTTTTATATGTGATATTAGTGCATCTAGTTAGATGATATGATTTGGTTATATTTATGATATGATTCGTTGATGATGCAGGCTGACGATAACATGCCAACCAGACTCTAATGTGGAGTAGAGGGGTCACGCTCAACTACCAGAGATGTTGAGGGAGAGGTATGGATAGCAGCCTTGCCACAACCTACTAGCACTCTCGACATGGCTCGAACTGTAGGTTAACATTTACCTAGTTCGAGAGGACCCACGATGTCGTGAGGGCAGACTACGATAGTCACTCACGACAATTCTAAGGGGTGAAAAATAAGGCAGAGGCCTTATGCCTTAGAGGCCCTTAGTCTCGCACATGATCACCTGGCGGAGTATTGACTCTAGGGATTTTTTATGTCTACCAAGTCATAAAAGAGGCGAGTGGCACCCTTGGAGCACATGGTGCATCCTGAAGGGCACGTCGCGCAAGAAAAATGGAAAGAGGTGAGTGGCACCCTTGGAGCATGTAGTGTGTCCTGAAGGTCACATCGCGCAAGAGAAACAGAAAGAGGCGAGTGGCACCCTTGGAGCACCTAGTCCATCTTGAAGGGCACATCGCGTGGTTATTTAATAATTGGATATTCCTAGATGGATTTAGGACAATAAAGTCTTAAGGAATATTTGAAACCTTTCCCTTAAAAGGTGTCGCCCAACCTAGGAAAATAAGGTCTAGGTCTAAATTTCGCTGGTGGTAAAATTTTACCTATTTATAAAAAAAATAAAAAATAAATAAACATATATAAAAATAAAATAAATAATAAAGATAATCTTCATTAATCTTGTGACAAGAATTGGGTAAGCAATTAAAGTGATTTATAAAAATCTTTTTGGATAAAACTTAAAAACGTGAAATGATTGTTTTACTTTATTATGCTAATTAAAAATTTAATTCATTAAAAAAAGAGAAAAAGGGTAAGTTTCTGCACATGCCTTTTTGAGTCTAATTAAAAAGGGAAAAAGGGGAAATCTAAAATAATTAGGAAACTAGGAAAAAATGGGAAACATAAAAGAAAGGGGAAACACTAGGAAAAAGAAGTTAGTCCAACTTACTAAGGTATCTACCATTTAAGAACTTTCTAATTTAAACTAAACTAGAAAATTAATAATGGGGAAAGTCATTAAAACCTGTAAGGGAATTTGGGGACACCTAGGAGCGATTATGGGAGTGACTCTAGGTGGGTGAGGGAAATAAGGGTGATTATTTAATTAAAGAAATTAGTTTTTGGACGAATGAAGGGGATGGGTGACACATGTATGAAGAGAATTATTATGAATTAAATTAATGAATAGTAAATTAAAAGGGATTTTGGGAAAGTAACTGACTTAGAAAATATATATAAAGGAGGGAGGAGGAAGAGAGATCTCTTCTATTTGGCGTAACGTTACGCTGCAGAAATCTATACTTGAATGACTTAGCTTGTGGGAGTTGGGATACCCAGCTCAGTGAGGAGTGGTAGCTTGGCCTTGCGAGGCGAGATGCGAGCTAGATGATTCTCTGGATAGTGTGTGTGGCCCCTTTACGGCTCGGGGGGCTAACGAGGAAGAAGAGTACCCCTAACGTTGGCGGAGAGGTACCAGTGAAGTCTCATCAGTCGGCAAGAGGGAGTTGTACAAAGTGCACGGGATGTCAACTCAGAGTGGGCGTTTGGGCAATGGTATGCTTCCTTTATTGCTGCATGGTATATTTTTAGTATGATATATGTTTTAGTTCTACATGTTTATTGGGTACGAAAAATGATTGTCTTATTATTCTAGTTGATGACTGAAATTTTCCCCATAGTCGTTAGCTCGATGTTGATTTTTCCCATGGCCTTCGATCCCTACATGTATTGATTGTCCTATGGTATATTGATTCCTGATGATTGTGGGTTTTTTTTCCTATCATCCCTAGCTCATCAGTCCTCGACTGAGAAGTCGGACAGGAGCCTGATTTACGGTCGTCGCTTCGGCGTTAATAGACCTATGGATATCAACACCCTACTTTTATGTGCATGGAAGAGGAGCGAAGGAGGTTCTTGCCAGTCATTTACCCGTGTTGAATATTCCAGGTAGCATGTAGAATTTCACCTTATTATGTTGAGTAAATACGCCATTGTTATCGTTCCCAATTCCATAATTGCAATTCTGCGTTTTTGTATTGATGGATACATTTTAACCCTACGTTTTATATTCTTGGATAAATTAAATCTGCGTTGTGTATTGAGGTTGATTTAGCTCTACGAGGGAAATAACTCATCCTAAATATAACCAGTTTCATTGAAACCTCATTCCTTGCGTCAACTAGAAGCCAGACTCTAGCTTCCAAGAGTGTTAGAATGCCAATTACCATATTTTCATCTGTGTGACAGTTGTGCTCCTCTTTGACTTCTGCGACCAACCAATTTCTGTTTTTTTTATGGACTCCGGGACTACAATTTTTTGTTTTAGAATAAGAACAATCCTCAGCCTGTGACCATATCCTAAGAATCCCGTGTCAAACAAAAGGTTTAAAATCTAGTGATGATGACAATATTCTCCGGGTGCCTTTGGCTTCCCTGTTAACCTTTTTGTGTGGATTGACTTTCTGGACAATTGTTCTTTGTACTGCAACATGTTTTTGAATTTATTAGTGAGTGAGATCTGGTACAAATCAATCTATTGCACATCCTATGTTCTTCCTGTGTTGAATGTGTTTCATTGCAAGTTAATTAGATGAGAAATTTGTGTAATAACATTCCTCTTTGTTGGTAGTTATGTAATTACTGAATAAATTTTCCTCTGCGAATTGGGATTGTATGGTTGTGTTTTCTTAATGTCTGGGATAGCGTTTATTCCTAGGCTGCCTTGATTTTAGGTAGGACTGTAGTGGGTCAGTATTCCAAATTTTTTTTTTTACCAGAGTAAATTCATGACAGCGAGATTGTTACAACGTTGTGTTTTGGGAATAAATCCTTTAGTTTTATTTAGTTCTACTCTGAATAATTAATTGTTGTGGAGTAAGAATAACTTCTGGTTGTGTGTGGCAGCGAGCCCTTTAATTAAGACCACGATATACTACCTGGAGGGTGAATGTAATTCAACATTTAAATTTATGAGTGCTAGCATTTCTCCCAGCATAGTCGGACCACGTGTATCACCCTTGAGTGAGTTTGAATGACAATAAGGTTGTTCCTTGTGCGCACAACGAGAATTTTCTCCTTGAATTCCTACTTCTTGATACTCTGGATACCTGGCGATTTTTCCTTTGGATACCTGGTGATTCTGCCAGATGTTAAGACCACGATTTTTATGACTTTGAATGTTATGATTGTTATATCTTAGACTTGCGATTATATCTTGGATGTTATGAATTTATCACCGACTGCGGGTTAACATCCTTGGCTAGTAAGATCATATTAATGACAACCAACTTTTTTTTACTTTGACTGGAACAAAATTAATTTGATTAGAACAACATTAACTAATTAGAACAACATCCTTAGATAGCACTAAATTGATTAGACAACCCTTTAAATAATTTAGAATAGTCTGGTCCTTTAGTTGTAACCTTGATTAAATTGATTTATCAATTAGAATGGAATTGCGGTATAGTGTTAGTATTGTCCTAATTAAGCTGACTAAATTAAGGCAGTACTATATTTTTCAATGTTATATATTTGATTAAATGTTATATTTTCAAGGCAATACTGTAATAGTTGTAATGATTAAATGTTATATATATTTCAATCAAATCACTATGTTATTATATTAAGTTTTAATGCCTAGCATCTGATCTTTCATTTTATTTAGTGATCATTTAGTGGAACAGACATTTATAGTGATTAAATGATATATATTTTTCAATCAAAATATTGTATTATTCTATTAGGTTTTAATGCCTAGCCTCTGATCTTTTATTTATTGATCATTTAGTGGAATGACTAGTTATACTAATTAAATGTTATATAGTAATAATTGTTATTGTCTTACATGTCATTCCAAACTATGATTGCATTTAAGATTAAATTGATGGTACGTTGATGACCAATCTATGATTTAGACTTGCTCACTTGATACGCTTTTAATGTTAAATTAGATTGGTGTACATTGACTTAACTGCAGTTAGACTTGTTGATTTCTATGTTAACTTATAATTGTAATTTATGGACTAATTGAAAATGATTAATGGGTGGGTTGTTGACGAAGTCGCGTATTGGCCTGAGTTCTTCCTTGATTGTAGTCATCTTGCTGCTATCGCCCTGTTGTGTGGGGTATGGATGTAGTCTCCTTGTCAGTTGTTTCGTCCTAGCGCGTCAGATTTATCTAGAGTCCTTGATCCCGATAGGATGTGTTGTGCCAAGGTTAATGACATATCTGACACCTTGGGATGGCATGATTCCCGAGGAAGGGACCATGGCACGCCCTATTGGATAACGTCAACGAGAGCTTGGTCGGAGTCACTGTGTTCTGTGTGAATGTCGTCAAGCATTGTAAGTTGATTTGGCGCATGGGTGGAACACCTTCATGTGGTTGGTTCACGTGCCTTGAGGTTCTAGTCTTGATCGTCAAGGCCGTTGTGTTGGGAGGAGGATGTTTCCCTTAGCTTTTAGGCGTGTCTTGTTTGCGTTGGGTGGGTAGTCGTTCCTCCTTGTTGTACTATGCATGTTTCACCCAATTACCCTTGTGCCTGTGCGTGGTGTCATAGTATCTTGTTTCCTGGACTGTGTGCCTACATTTATCATCAGTTGTGTGGTTAAACTATTGTCTTCATCACCTTATTGCCTAAAAATAAAAATAAAAAATTGCACCTCTACTTCGCTTGTAGTCGTAACGAACAAGGATGTTTCAATGGTGTCCTTCCAGGGTATACCCTCTACCGATTCGACTGCCTCACTGACTGACTTGGGATCATCATTTATGGCAGTTAACATGAATGAAGAATGAAAGTCGAGAAGACTATATCTATCGACTTGTTTTCTTACTCTTTCTGACCTCCTTCCCACCAGAGTCAATTTCTCCACCTCTTCCTCAGATTCAATAGACTCACCTAAATCATCTTCTTCGTTCCTTAGTTCAAATTGCACCATATTAGGATTATTCTCAGTTTTAACAACTTCCTTAGGCTCAGATTTGCCTTCGACTTCTATGAATACCACATCTCAACTATACATTTTTCTCCTTGATGTAGGTTCCCATAGCTTATATCCTTTCATCCCTTCTTTATATCCGATGAAAATACATTTGACTGCCTTCTTTTCCAGCTTGCTCCTATTTTCCTTGGAAACATGCACAAATGCATCACAACCAAATACTTTGAGATGTGCCAGAAAATTCTTCTTACCATACCATACCTCATTTGGAGTCATGTCTAATATCACCGACGAAGGAGATATTTTTATCAGATATCTTGCAGTCAACTTCCTCCACCTAGAATTCTTGTGCAAGCCCAACACTAGTAAGCATGCTCCTTTCCTTATCTTTCAACGTTCTTTTCATTCTCTCAACAACTCCATTTTACTGTGGGGTATATGGTGTAGAATTTTGGTGTTATATGCCACACTACTTACAAAACGGATCAAATTACTTTCCATAGAATTCACCACCATTTTCAGTCCTCAACAATTTAATCCTTTTCTCTATCTGGTTTTCAACAAGATCTTTAAACTCATTAAATATCTAGAAAACCTTTTCTTTCTTCCTCAGGAAATATATCCATGTCTTTCTAGAAAGATAATTTATGAAGGAGACATAATATAGGGATCCACCAAGTGAAGGAACTATAATGGGAACAAACACATCACTATGCACCAGTTCTAAAATCCCATTTGACATTGTCACTCCAGATGGGAACCACATTCGACCTTGTTTCCCATATATGCAATGTTCACAAAAGTCAACTTCTAAACCACATTCAGGAAAACCTTCAACCATGTCTTTACTTTGCATAGATCAAAGTCCTTTTTATCCAATGTGTCCCATCCTCTCATGCCATAACCTAGTCGGGTCGAGTTCATCATGTCTTATTGAGTGATTTTGAACTCACTTGGATTGAGTCGAGTCGAGTTGTGTCGACATCAATTCGATTCGATTCACAGTCAAGTCGATTTTAGGAGAAATGATGTTGTTTCATCTATTCGAGTCGACATTCCCTAACATCTTGTACAGGGTACCAATCCAAACTCCTTTCATTAAGAACATCACACCTATGACCATCTTGCACGAATCCCTCTGAAACAGAGTATGCACACCTGCATCACTCATCTTGTTGACAGATATTATGTTTCTTTCCAAACTCGGAATGTGTAGCACACATGGAAGGGTTCTTTTCCTCCCATCCTATAGTTTCAGTCGGTCTCTTCCCCGTTCGAAAATTCTGGTTGTCGAGTCGTCCCCTAAGAACACATCACCCCCATCATATTGTTCATATTCACAAAACCATTCTTTATGTGGCATCATATGATGGGATTCTCTTGAGTCAATCAATAAAACATCTTGATCTTACTATGTACTGGTCGACGCCATATACACATCACCTCCCTTCTTTGAGGTCACCTTTCTCTCAGTCGACTTCTTCTCATCGGATCCAACACTCACTTATGTTTCGTTTGACTTACAGTCCTTTTTATAATGCCCAACTTTACCATATTTCCAACATCTTCACGCCAACTGAACCATGGATTTAGATCTACCCTTCAACTTAAAATGTCTACCAGAGAATATCTCTTTGTCTCTTTCTATCGGTCGACCTCTCACTACCAAAGCATCTTTGGTTGATCCTTCCATGTTTTTCCTTCTCATTTCTTCCGACAATAGAAAACCAACCACGTCCTATAGCGCTAGTGTGGTTGTATTACTCCCAATATCCATGACTAAGCTATCCCAGGAGTTTGGAAAAGAGCATAATAGTCGTATACAATTCTCCTCATCAATGATCTTAATATTCACAGATGATAACTGGCTTGACATGGTTTTAAATGCATTTAAATGCCCAGTCACTGAACTTTTATCACTCATCCTCAGAAGATACATTTTCTTTCTGAGAAACAACTTATTTACCAAACATTTTGACTGGTATAATCTTCCCATATGGTCCCACAGATTCTTTTCCAAGTCTTCACCTGAGACATTCAGCAGCACAAAATCTACAATACAAATCCAAATCGTACTTCTTTCTCTTCTTTCAAGTTTCTCCCATTATTTCATCGACATGCCTGTCAGCTGGGTATCTAGATAGACCATTGTCCAGTGTTCTCGATCCACAATAAGATATTCCATTTTAATATTCCAAAGCTCAAAATTCTAGCCATTTAACGTTTCTATCTCTATTCTGGAACTACTTTCCATTCTTTACCATGATCTTTAACACAATTTATGACTTACGACTCTTACTGTACCTAGGGTTTAGTTCTCAGATTCAATATTGGAAAATCAAGATTTTATACACTCCCCAAATTATAGCACCACTATGAACACTCACTTGTTAGGGAAAACCTAAGCTCTGATACCACATGTCAGGAAATGCTGGACAATTCCACACTAATCCTAGCAGAAGAGAAGAAAAATTTAATCAAGAATGAAAATTAAAACAAGAAATGACACAGTACGCCGAGATTTTACCCTGGAACCCTTAACCGGTAGAAACTAGCATTCCTTTGAGCGTTCTTTTATCTTGTTGTCTTATTCAATCTGAATAAAATGTTACATGCCTAACCTTGGTCCACACCTAAGACACAATCGACATCATACCCTCTTGCATAGGAAAGAACAACCCTGTAGCCAAATCACCTTACATATGCATGACCAACAACCTATGATTACCATGCATTATCATTACAACATTAGTATTCTTTCATTTTCCTTTACATAATTACAAAATTCCTATTTATAGGATGTACAACAGGAAAACCCCTAAATATTGGCACCACAAAATAGTTACAGAACCGTGCATATCATCGGCTACAAATCCTGCAAATTCTAGGATTTTGTTACAGTCGAATCCAAGTCGGGTTTACCAGTCGACTATCAGCTGGCCTTCAATTGGTGTCTATTCGGTCGTCTCACACCCACACTTCGACCTCTTCTCGGTTGACTTTTCATCGATGTATTTGACTTTGACTTTAGCCGGTTGAATCCCTCGACCTTCGAATTGTTGTTGATCTACCTTGACTTCAGCTTGTTGTCGATGTTGTCGAACTACCTCAACTTCGACAGTTAGTCGATTCACCTTGACTAGACTTTCATTGCAAATAATACAACAACCCAACACAATCACATAATATTTGTAGTCAAAACATTTTGATGTATCAAATTCTTCCCTCCTAGGAGCTTCCATTGGATCAACAAGAACTTGGTACTCAACCACATGTGCATATGGATTGTACCTAATAAATGCTTTCAAATTGTGAATATGCAAGTGATGTGGTTTTCTAATTTGATATTTTTCTTTCCCTTCTATGGGTTTATAAAGTTGCTTCACATTCAACTGAAATATATGGACATCATCCACTAATTTCACCGTCCTCGATCTATTTCGAATGCCATTTTGTGTTGTTTTCATAATACCATCCTCTAGATCAACACATAGTTTTATTATTCCTCTTCTACCTTTAGGACTTCCATTATAATATTCAAATATAACGATGGATTCTTCATCATCTAAAACATTTCCTTTCTTCCTCTTATGATTTAAATGGGTTTCATCTAAATCAATGATTTGTTCATAATCAATAGGAATGGAATCATTATCGTCCATTTCTCTTTTGTGTTTATCTTGTTTATTCTTTTTTCGAGAAGGAGTGATAACCTCATTGGGACTAATCTCAACAAAATCTTCATTTGGAGTTTCCTCATTTTCAAATGTAACCTTTTTAGGATTTCTAGAATGAGGACTTTTCTTTCTTCTTTCATGTTCTTCTTTGTCTACTCTTGCAGCTTTAACCTCTGTTACTTTTTGTTTCTTTTTCCTTCCTTGTTATGTCTTTTCAATATGAAAATCATTGATGATATCCATGATATTTTTCTTTGTAGAGTAAATCCCCACTAAAATATGTGAAAATTGTTCAACAAAATCCTGTAAAAATAAAATATAACATTTATGTGTTAAATAAAATTAAAAAATTAATATGATATTAAAAATAATAAAGGATACAAAAATAAAAATAACAAAACTTACATTGTATTTCTCAATGTCATCAATGATGGATGCACATAATTATGTAAAACATTCATCCTTGTTATAATTGCTCAATTTCAAACAATATATAATCTTGATATAAGTCATGCCTTGTTTGACGAGTGCATAAACAATATTTGTGTCTAGCACCAAACATATATCTTGTAACAAACCAAGTGCCTGATAATTTCTTTACACATGTTCAAACTCAACACAATACAAACATATATGTTCTCCATTGTTTCCTTTCTTTTCTTTAACAAACCAAGAATATTCGAGTTTGATTTCACCTTCCATAGATTTCCTCTCTCTAACATTCTTCATTACCCTTGACAACTCAGGTGTTGTGCTATCAAATTGTTGTCTAACATTTATGGAGGTCCTAGTTGCAATTTTGGATGACATTATTGTAGGTCATGATTCAGATACATTCATAGATAATCTCTTTCTTTCCATTTTTCCTATATGAAAAAAGAAAGTAGGCATTTTACATTATAATAAATTGAAAAAAAAAATGACTATAACAACTAAGTTAAAAAAAATTAAAAAAAAAATTGAAACATGGAGTTACTAAGGCGATGTCGGGCATCGCCCCAGCTATCCCCATGACCAATCCATGGGAGAACCCAAGTTTTGGCCATGGGATCTTCCCCCCTGCGGCCACGTCACGTTCCAACTTGGATCGTGACTTGGTTGTGGGGGGGCAGCCCCCATGGCCAAGCCTTGGGCTCTCCCAAGGATTGGACATGGCATAAACCATCACGACCAAGCATTGGGTGTGCCCAACGCTTGGTTGTGGGGGTTTTCCCCCTACGACCAAGCCCTAGGCATGCCCAGGGCTTGGCCGTGAGGGTCAACCCCCTTGGGCGCACCCGAGGCTTGGTCGTTGGGGGGCTAAGGTGATGTTGAGTATCGCCCCAAGCGCTACCATAGGATAAATCACAATATTACATGGGAGGGAAATTTCACCCAATAGCCACCATGGGCCAAAACAATAAAATTTTCACTAAAAAACAATAAAAAGTGAATTTTTTTTAAAAAACTATACCTAAATTTGTAGTTTTTTTCTTCTTTTTTTTCGAAAAATCCTAAGAATTTTGTAAAAATTTCTTTGAAAAGGTCTCAATTTTTTTAAAGTTGTGATTTTTTTAGATAAAATTAGAAAACATCTAAAAAAATTAGGGATTTTTATAATTTTTGCATGAAAAAATATTATATTATTGAAAGATGATCTTATAAATGTTTTTTTTAGTAAATGGTAAGAATTTAAAAAATAACTAACCTCTGAAATGCTAGATTCTCCTCGAATGTCTTCTCGATGTTTCTCCCTTTTAGATTGTTCCAAATTATTTAACGACTGATGCCCAATATTTCATGCAATGTAAAAAGAAAAAAACGAGACTGTGTATATATAACACAGATGATATAAATTACTATTAAGTATAATGAATGTGGGATAAATAAAAAATAAGAAGATTGTCTACATATATACCTAAAATTATATGGATCATCACTAAGTTTCATGAATGTGGCATAAAATTATATGGATCATCACTAAGTTTCATGAATGTTGATGATGATGATTTTACTCCAAGTGAATATTTTCAAGATACTGATGAAGATTTTCAAGGCACTAAGTAGGATGATGAAGAATTTCCTCAAGAGGGGATTTTGAAAGCAATGAAGATGATTATGTCAATGGTGGACACAATGTTGATGTTGATTTTCCTCCAAATGAGGATTTTCAAGGTACCAATGATGATGACAAAAAACATTCTCCAAGTGGGGATCTTAATGGAATTGATAGTCTTAAGGGTGATGATGATTTTCCTTCAAGTGAATATTTTCATGGAAGATCCAATGACATTGGTGAGGATGGTAATAAATTTTCTAGTGAGTTTGATATTCCTCTTATCAATGACATTATCAATGAATATGATGATGGACCTAGGAATGAAGATCATGTTCTCAATCATTCAGCTGCAACAAATCAAGGTGATCAACATTCTCTTGTTCAATTTCCTAACAATGTTTTTCTTGATATTCCTTCTAGTGACGAGGAAATTCCTTCTAGTGAGAATGATGAAATAGTGGAGACATTGCAAAGAACCATTATGTC
Organism: Picea engelmannii; assembly: GCA_009831015.1. Lineage (NCBI taxonomy): Eukaryota > Viridiplantae > Streptophyta > Pinopsida > Pinales > Pinaceae > Picea > Picea engelmannii. Next base: position 11,770 of record ML786577.1, on the reverse strand, counting down.
TAGGACCAAGACTAGACCTTTTTATATCATTCCAAATGATTCTAGTTATACAAGGTCTAGGAAAGAATTTCTCACTAAATCAATTTCCATAAGTGAATTGATTTCAAGTGAATGTTGTCAAAATAATTGTTTGAAAAGCATGTACTACATGTATGCCTTGAATAAAAGGAAGAAATATTTGTCAATGAATAAGAGCACGCAAAATTCATATTTGATGGGGTGCATGATATCCACCGAGACAAGATATGATTATCACATTGGGAATAATTTACTTTGAAGAAAGTCTTTCAAAAAAATTCACTCAATTGGTAATCTTCGTCGATTAAGAATCCAAACAAGGTTGGAAAAATATCCTTCATTTTATTCAAAACTATATCATTGACGAGAGAGTGGGACATTAACAAACACTACATTGTCATGGATGTGTGACTTATTTTCCAAACATGGAGAGTGTATTCTAGATAGAGACACAACACATATTCCAGATAATTTCTCAAGGAGGGAAATCTACAACTTGTACAAAGGATATGTTGAAGGTATTGAAGGAAATGATAATTTTATTACATATGCATATTTTACAAGAATATGGAAGAAACAATTCAACAATGTCTGTATTCCTAAGAAGTCAAGGATGGGGATTTGCAGTATATGTGTTATTCTTAAATCAATAAGAGATAAATCTGAAGGGGCAGAAATAGGTATGTATTTACTATTATTATTTTTTTAATTGGATAGTTATCAACTATGAAAACATATGATCAAAATTTTTATTTTATGTCATGTGCAGATTCCATAGTCAAAGACTTCAAGAACATCGGAATCAATAGTCAAGTGAAAGGAAAAAGTTGTACAAACAATGGAAGACATGTTATGATGCTCCAAACAAATATTTAGGTATGATAATTGATGGCATGGACCAGAAGAAAACACTTCTACCACATTTTGTTTGTACACCAAAAAATTTAAAGGAAGAGAATTTCACTCAGTTTCACTTAGTTGGTTCTATGGTTTTTAATGGAAAAATGTGTCCAAGGATTTACTTCACATCTCTAAATATTCATAATGATAAAAATATGACCATCATCATAATTCATCATGTGCTCACTCACTGGTCTGACAATATTCCTAAATTTCTCTATCTAGAGTTGGGCAACACTAGTCGTGAAAATAAAAATCAAATTGTGTTTGGATATCTAAGAATGCTTGTTGAATCGGGAATCTTTCAAAAGGTGAAAGTTGGTTTCCTTCTTGTTGGACACACTCATGATCATATTGATCAAATGTTTAGTCATTTTTTAGTAACATTGAAGAGGAAAAATGTTGGAAGCCTACCATCATTAATTCAATGTATTAAGAAAGCATACATTCCAGAGCCTGTTTTCATATATTAGAAGAAATTGTTGACAGGCGAAGATTTATTCAAGGATCGCATCGTGAAGAAAAATATATTGAACAATGTAATGACATTAGCTTCCAACATCAATTTTGTTTCAAAACAATTGATGGGAAAACACTTATATGGGGAAAACAATTTTCAACTACTGCAGAATGGGGGCCTTCATCAAGTTTAGCATTTTTGAAGTTCATTCCAAATATTCCAATATTTGCATCAACGCTATTGTTATTACAATCAGTTGCTAAAATCCATAATGCACAGAGGCGTAATAAAGATGTAGATTATTCTAAATGCCTGGAATAAATAAAAAAGTCCATTAAAGATACATATGAGTACTTTGATGTTGTTGATTATGTTTGGTGGGACTCTTTTTTCAATGTTCAAAGTGACATAATTTCAATCTCAACAAATGAAGATGCATTTTTGAAGACTCCATCTCATTGGCTACAAAACATGTCAAATGAATCTGAATAAAGAAACATTATTGAACAACAAGAATATCAAGGTGCTATCAAGTTTACACAAGAATAGGAAAGAGAAATGTATATTGGTTCTCGAAGGTCACATGCACAATGTGAAGCCATGGAACACCTTTACAGGGGTTCAATACATGATATTAAGGAAGACAACATGATTTCATTATTAGTGGCTAAATATCCGCATGGTTATCCATTCTGGATTGCAAAGGTTATAAATATTGAGAAAGAAAATGAAAATGTTATTGCAATTGAAGTGCATTGGTATGCAATAGGTGCAGACCCATTCAATGGTGTGTACAAGCCAGAGATGGTTCTTGAGAAACATGTCAATAGAAAGAGAAAAATAAAGGGTCAAAATACAACTCGTCATCGCACTAACCTCTTAAAATTAGATGATGTTTATGACTTCAATTTGACAAAGAGAGGAACCCTTTTCTCCAGAACAACAAATATTATCAAGAGGTTGTTTTCATAAGAAATAAATGCAAGATGGGAGTCTGTTGAACCTAGTCATATATCTAAAAGGATTTTGACATCTGAAATGTTGGGCATGCATGTAGACTCAGATGGTTCATTCATCGACAATAGAGAAGAGTATGGATCATCTACATATTCATCTACAGACAACGTAGACTTTGATAGTATTTCAAAATCCATGAGTCTATCTGAATAAGTGTATGAAACATTTTATGTTTTTTTTATCCATATGATGTTTGTATGGTAACTAGAAATGGGCATTGAGCTTACATATGATCTTACATGAAGTTATGAATCATTTCTATGTTTTATGAATTATATGTTTTGATTATGGAGAATATAATAAAATTTCTTAGCTCATATGTTTTGAATATGGAAAATGTAACAATACTTTTAAGAAATAATTTATGTTTCATTCAATGTAACTTGTATTTACTTTTTTTTATTAAAAGTAAAAAAATATTAAAAAGTGACGTTGAATTTTCAAAGTATAGTGTGATATTTTCATGACATTATGTATTATCTTGTGCTTGGAGTGATAAACTAAGATTTAAAATGTAAGAATTTAAGGGTTGATTTTATGATTCTGTTTACAATAATGATGATTTATTTTACCACTTTAAAAAAATGTGTCATTTTAATACCCCAATTTTAGAATGGGTGCTCATGGTAGAAATACTTATCAATTTGATGGTTGATTTTGAGGTTTTGGTTTTAATGGTACCAATTGCTAAAAATACAATTTCAAATTATCTATAATTTTAACATTTTGAAAAAAACATTTCTTTATGTAAAATCATTTTTTTATTTAGGTGCTAATTTTAAGGTTTTTTCTGAGCTACTGTATGCATTTTGAAGGCCATGCTTGAAAAATGTTGTAATTTTGACCCTGTTTGAAAAATGGTGCTACCAATAGCACCACTTTTTGATTTGAGGGTTGTTTTTCATGTTTTTTTATGCAAAATAAGGGTTTTTTGGGCCAAAGTTCTTGTTTTGAGGTCACAGTTCTCGTTAAGTCGGTAACTTTGTTTTCCATGGTTGTTGTTCTCATACATGAACCAAAATTCCTTCATGTACCTATAAATTTTGCAAGAAAAACGTGCATGAATTTTTTTTATGTTAGATAAAAATATATACATACATAATTCTGGAAAAGAATGTATAAATTTTTTTTCTCTTTAATGTCACTAGTCATCTTCTTTTGTGTTGATTGTAACTTATACTTCCTACATCAATTTTATGGCTTGACAACTGGATTATCCTCTCTGATATATTTCCAATGACTACTTTCTTGCTCAATTCTAAGATCTGAAAACATATTTATAATCACTTGAATATTGTTAATTTACCCCTTTTATACACTTTTCATTTTGGTGCAAATAATCTCAGACACCGACCTTTGTCACTTGTAGAAGTAAATATGTCAAGAACTAGAAAAATTTTTGTATGAGACATAAATAATAATGATGACAGGGAATTCACAACTCCCATATTGTCAATTTGATTCTCCAATAAAAAACTATAGCAATCTGGAAATGACAACTTTGTCCTTTTTCACCCATTTTTCCAGACTTGGAATTTTTAGCCAAACTTGTTATCTGCCAAACTATGCACTTTTGGAAAAAAATCACTAAACCAAAGTTTTTTGGTTTGATGAGTATACAAAATTTCAAGTAAATAAAATTTTCCATATTTTCCATCTGGGGACCCTTTTCCTCCTCTAAAAATCCAAAAAATCCCCAAAAAGTGGCCCGGAATAGTGCATTTTCCCTATTTTGGCACCTCCACTCCAAACTCCTTGGAATTTGGATAGTCCCTTCACACAGTATTTTCATGTATGTTTTTATGACACTCTATACAAGTTTCAATAGTAACTATGCTCTTGCCATTTAGCTTGACCCTAATCTTCAAAAACAAATAATTTGCATTTTCTAGAAAATCAAAGCATAATTGGGCAATGGCCCTCTCTGGAATTATTGTTTTTCTCCTTACTGCAAAAAAAACACCTATCTCAATCTAACATAACATACTCCAGTTATGGCCAAAATAATAAAATGGCTCCATACGTTTTAATTAAAGACTATAGGATTTTTTTTCATATGTGGCATCTTTGTTGACATGGCTATCGATGTGGCATTTTGGGTCCACGTAGCACCTTTAGGTGATTCCATGTCACTCTCTTGGCCACCCTATCCCTACCCTATCATCCTTCATCACCTCCTACCTTCTCTCCTTCTTTACCTTTATTTTATAAATTAAACTACATTTTGGGCCCCACCATACCTGGGTTCCCACCTGACACCTTCTTTGACAACATATGGGATAGGGGTCCCACCTCTCCTATTAGAATTCCATGCAGCACCCATTCAATAGTTTCAAGGATGGGTGGGTCCCATCCCACACCCTTATCCTTATGTACATGAACAACTTGTCCCCAACCTAGATCTAATGACATAGATCAGGGCACAATGAATGAGTCTTGACAATTTTCCATCACCAACTTGCACGAGGGTTAACATACCTTTGTGATGTGATAATGGTTTCTTCCATGATACCTAGTGTGCTCTTGTTGGCTTCATATCAACAAAATCCTTTTGGAAAACCTCCTTGCTACCATGAAATACCGCTTATGGTATCACTCAATACCACCTCGCCTATGTGGCTTCCATGTCATCCTCAAGCCTACCACCATGCACTGCAAACCATGGCACCATGGACTTGCCACCTAGCATCCTTTCGTTGGTCATGGAAACTTACATGCTCCATGATCCAATGATGAAGATGATCGAGATATCTACAATTGTGGTTCATTTCACATGGTGAAGTTTTCGGGAGGTTAATGACACCTCAAAATGAGATATCTTTTACCATATGATGTTATGTGGCATCCTCCTATTTGTTTTGTATCACCAAGAGATTCCTCAGAAATTGTTATGGCACCATGCAATACCTCTTATCGCCCTACTCCAATACCACTTGTGGTATCAGTCATCGGTCCATCGATATTTCTTCCACCATGCCATTGGTTTCCACCTGTAATTCCACATAATATGTGTCACATCACCTACTACATGGCTTCCATGTCATGCTGACATCATGGTATGAAAAATTAATCAAATTTTTCCAATTCTCAAAATTTCCAAAATTTTAAAAAATGCCAATTTTCAATTTTTTTTCCAAGGCTGCCATGAACTCTTAATTTAATCTTCTAATGGCCAATTTCATCACTGTGCATCTCAACTTGACCTCTACACCTGAAATTAGACACTTCCCATGTCAAATTCTCAATGAATTTCACCATAGAAATTGGGGATTTTACACAATTTCACACAACTTCACCATGGGTATCCTTCAAATCCCAACTTAAACCAATTATAGGCCGAAAAACACCCATTTAAAGGTTAAAATTGGGTATTTTAACCTCATGATCTCAATTTCCTCAAATTCCTCCTGAAGTTTCCCTAATTTCACTAGACTAATCTTATCAAATAATTTGCAGACATCCTCTACAATTTTGTCTTTTGTGTGCTGAGTCTGGCCGATGCATGTTCGATGTTGAACATGTGGCTCTAATACCAAATTGAAGCATTTTATGGCTTAACCAAGGAGCATTACTTGTGGAAAATACACATAAAATTGTTTTTTATTTTGCTAATCAAGTTCTTGTAGCTTACTAGCCACAATTTATACATATAATTAAATATATTTTGATACCCATAATTAAATTCATCTACATCATTCTAAATGAACATGGATGTAGCTAATAAATCATCTATAACAACAAATAAAACCATTCTCATTCACAGAGTAAAATGCACAACCATAAGAATCATAAGAAAACTCAGATAATAGATAAACACTTATATTTAAAAGAAATTTGTGCAACCAACCACTTGGGAAGGATGCTCCACCCAACAATAGACTTTTTGTTCCAAATATCAACAACAAGTTACCCCCAATTTGAGGCTAGGAATCCACAAAATAAGGGTGCCTCTCACATTCCACTCTCAACTCAATATCTCAAAACCCACTCGTTTTCTCCTACAACTATCCAAAATGTCCTCTATATCTCTTCCTCTTGGACTGACCAACCTAAGGAATGTACCCCTTCACTTCTCTTAGTTCATCCGGCATCCCATTCATTTATCTAGGTTTCTCTGGAACATGTAACTATGAATATCTCTACTGAGAACTCAAGGGAAATCACTTCCAAGAGAACTACCAACAACCAATAACAAACACTTGTTGTTACAGTGCAACTCACTCAAGGGTTTGTTGGCAGCCAATACAATTTTTCTATTGCCCTATAAGTTGCCTACACCTATGTCTTGCGAACTTCAAGTTTTTTTTGCATTTTTCAAATAGACGAAACTTTCATTTATTGAGACTTTTGCACATTTGTCTTCGTAAAGTTTTCACGACTGTACGCGTGAAAACTTCTCCGTTTGAAGTCACATTTTGATCACTATCTAAACTGTCATGATCTTTTTATCAATGTGCTTACTGCGCTTACCTTTGTTTATCATTGTGTAGCTGAAAGAACTTTCGAACTATATTCACAATTCATTCTTATATTGACTGTGGGATTGAGTTTCATTGAGTTTGCAATACATTAATCTTAGGATTTGAACTTTGTATGACTTGCCCGATCATTAAATCTTTGAAAATACATAAGGTTTTGATTAAACTTTTTATATACATGTGATATAATGCTTAAGATAATTTTCATAAACTTGGGCTTGTCGATTATATGAATACATATTGGCGCATGGTTAATATTTGATTTTGGTTTCAATTGGAATGACTTATGGTTTATAACTTTGGCACAATGTTGATTTCTCATTGGATTATACACTCACCATTGTTTTCATTGATCGACCAATTGATATAGTGGGTTGAACAACTATGATAACCGGTGGTTGTGCTTTGGCATAACTATTATGCATGGTAGAAATAATTACATTACCCTCGCACACTTTGGCATTAACGCCTGCCTCCTTACCAGGTTACCCCTATTGACTTTTGAGCAAATTTCTGGGTTTTGAGCCCTGCATATACCTTGTCCAAACCCTACCCAGACCCCTGTCCACTGTATGATCTCTCGTAGCTCCTGTAGGGTGAATTCAAACCCCCTGGTGTTCAGAGTTAGTGTTGGTTTCATTATTGCCAGAGAATACTGCCCCGTAATTGCCCCTAGAGTCACGTTTTTGCATGAGCGATTCTGGGAAAACGGTGTTGAATCAGATCGAACGGTTGGAAACCCAGAACCATTTTTAGCCCCTTTACCCTCAACATGAGCAGTTTCCTCAGAAATCGAGTGGTTACAGAGATATAGCTCGTGTTTTTCAGGTCAATTTCTCAGATCTCCTCAATGCACAAGGGTTCATCTGAGCTTTGCAGTGGTCACACTGAAACGGAAGGTGTAAGAACAGATGCAACTCAAGTGTCATCTGGTATTGTCTGTATTGGATTTTCTAAAGATAGATTTCCAATCTTTGTCCCTCAAAGCAACAATGAAGCGAATATTCATGGTTTAAATAAAAGAAGTAGGATACTGCAATTGTTAATGGTGATTATGACAACATTGGAGTTATTGATTATAAAGTAGAGGAAATATCAGTTTCACATGCTAAAAAGATTAGTGCAGGTTCTGTTCAAATTCTTGAAAATGAGTCTATGTTAGATGCAACAGATACAAGCACAAGGACTGGTTTTCAAATGCCTGAGGAAGTAGATATTGCTAGAAATTCTAATGCATGTTCTGGAAAGCTAGAA
>ML786576.1:309448-348134 GCA_009831015.1 Picea engelmannii | reverse complement strand
CATCCTTTCGAAGATTCTATTCTAGAACCTTCGAGAAATTTCTTGTTTTCCTTTGTACAAATATCGTCACACCCTTAATACTGAGCAATCTGCGAAAATGTCGCATGCCACTGTGGTGCAACCTGCGTCGATCCTAGATCGTCTCACCCTTAACACTGAGCAAGGTGCGATGATCCTTCTCTACAAGGTTTTGCACTAAGGAAAAAACAATTCCATCTCTTTGGGAAAGTTTTATTTCTTCAACATTCTTCAGGGAATAAGGAAAATGATCTTTCTTCTAATAGGCGATACATATACTATCAGTGGTCACGAGGGTGATGAAAATAATGTGTAACATAATGCCCCCCAAAGTATGAAGTTGGAAAATAATGACAGTTGAAATACTTTGTAGAGTATGTGTGTCGAGAATAAGGAGCACATCGGTCGAAAACCTGTCAACAAACAAACATTAACATAATAATATACCATTACTGAAGTAGGCATTCCCATACTCAGAATACAAGTGACCCTAAGCATAAGTGTCAAGTGAATCATGTCCACCAATCATACACTGTGGATCCATGTCATTATGATTCAACATAACCACGAGAAATACATTGTGGATCTATGCTATAAAGACTCAAATTTGAACATAGCCACGAGACTACACAATGGATCTATTTTATAAATACTCAAATTTGAACATAGCCACGAGAATACACAGTGGATCTATGTGTCAATACAGTCTCATGAACACTCCATCACAACCTGGATCCATGTGACAGTATCTAGGGTCTTCATTTCCATCGTCCAGAAGTACAAATCTATCCATGCGATTACAGATGTTGAAGTCGAACATGGTAGAAACCATTTGATTACCGGTTATTAATGAATGCCGTTAACAAGTGAGAGTAAAATCATCATTAATGTTAATGACTTCCAAGGTACTCTAGTACAATCCAACAAATGTGAATTAATGAGCTGAAGTCGAACACTCGATGGAATCTTCCGATCAGGGGCCAATGATGTAAACCCACTGTCGAAAACGAGGAAACCTGTCATTGAGACATGCATGCTCCAAGGTACTAATTAGTTTCTAAGTCTAATTACTGGATAAAAAGTTGAAGTCGAAGGGAAAATACTCGTCACTGGAGGGCCTTAATGTATCCCCCATCAATGACATGAAACATGTAACAGATTTGAAGTAGATTATAACATAAAGTGATTCAGGACTGACTTAGTGAATGTCGACATGATAAGAGTTTGAGGGCTGCAGATGACCGACTCAATAGAAGGTTCGTTTCGGTTGAACTTCTCTTAAACATATATATGACGCGATAATTGTCTTGGCAACATTGATTCAAAGAGGACCAATATATAGACTTGTGGATGATCAAATGAGAGATAAATGGATTTTCCAACCCAGATGCAACAATGAAAATGAGTGTCATTTTCAAGAGCGACTTACTGCCACTAGCACAGATACAAATATATATTTCTTTCCCAATTCCCCCCACCATTTCTGGCGAGTACCTTTTTATTTTTACACAAGCTTGAGGAGGATAACATATGCTTGAACTGTAAGCTCATCCTTCAGATGAGTCCTTCAGAGTATTTTTAACGAACCCTAGGAATGAGTGGTTCGGTTCCATATGGGTTTTTCGATGTTTGTTTTATGAGTCCAAAGAAAGTAAACTCAATGGTTTTTCATATTTAGAGAGTCTGAAAAACACTTAAAGGAAACTCTAAAATGTCTTTTTTTCGTAAAGTAGTTTGATGAGATCGAAAAAGAAATAATCTACCGTTGAACAGATGTTTTCTTCAAATACTCTAACGAGCGTGAAAATAACAAGATCGCTCGACAATATTTTCCTGTTTAGGGAGTTAGAAAAGAGCTTAAAGAGGACTCCAAGGGGTTCTTTTTTCATATAACCTTAACGAGTCTGAAAAAATGATAAAAGTTTACTCGGTTATATTCTCATAGATTTACGAGCATGAGAAAGAACAAAGACTATGCTCGACGTTTTTGACTGAAAACACTTAAAAGAATATTTAAATCAAATTGTTTCCGAAAAACACATAAAAAGTGATAAAATGTTTGATCCATGAGAAAATATCCAGTTGCCCTTCCTGTATCTTGTAGCACTTACACTTTTAAACATTCATTAGGGTCAACATTGATATAAATAGGTGAAAAATAACTTGATATAGGTCAAAAAGTGGTAAAAATATGTTTAAATAGGTTAAAATCTAAATCATTTTTACCATTTCATTGTAATTCACTAAAAATAGTGTTAAAACCCATGTTTTTACCTGATTTTCAAACGACAATTGCAGCGTGATTTGTGGATGATTCTTCGATCCGACTCCATGAGGTTGGTGCCTTCCCTCTCCTCTTTCTTTTCATAGCACATTTGTTCAATTTTATGGTGGTTTGTTGGTTGTACGAGCAATTTCTCAAAGGGGAAATGCGCCCTCAAATCGTTGCAGACTCCCTCTATCGGGAACTGTGACGATCTAGGATCGACGTAGGGGTTAATGCAACGAAGTTCGATGATGTCGCACTGTACTCAACCCCCAGGTTGCGTCGATCGTAACTCAAAATGAAAAAATAAAAAATGAACTAGTGAAGTCGTCAAATTTGGATTTTTAAGAAACTAACTCATGCTTAATTGTTCTTTGGCAGATTTTCCATGGTTCACAATGCTAGAGTGGAGGGAGAGGGAAGACAAAGAGGAAGATTTCGTTGCAAGGAATGACCCCAACACAGTTATGACACTCCAGGAGTGCAGGTTGCTCAAATTCTTCAAAGTGCATGGCATGAGGGCTCAATTAGTTTTATTAGAGCACTTGGTCCGGGTGTGGGATGTGAATGAACAAGTTTTCCATGTTGGGGTGCATACTCTCACTTTGGAGATTGAAGATATCTATTTTTTGATCGGTTTGTCTCGTCGTGGGTCCTGAGTATCATTATCTAGACGTAGGGGAGGAGACAAACCAATGGATCACTATGTTCCACAATACTGCTCGGCCGACACAGAGAAATTTAGTGGGAAGATTCCCATTAAGAACGTCCTCGACTTATCTTTGAGGACAATACTCTTTGCCATTACTCGTGTTGCAGGGAGTGCAACTCCATACTTGGCCTTGCAAAACCAATTTCAGTATGCCATTGAGTGCATGAAACCTCATGTATTCAACTGGTGTGAGGGCCTCCTTAAGAACATGAAAAAACAATTGACAAAGTGCAGGCTGGTTGGTTAAAACAATTGAGGTATGGATCAATTTTGGTGTCCTTTTTCCTTTAAATGGTCCTACTTTTGCGTCTTCAAAATGTGGATTGGGGTGTGCTTGGTCCATGGGATCCTCACATGAGGAGGTGGGTTGATTTGATGGCACGTCATGGTGGCGTTCCGACTGTCACATATGCGCCTACCTTCTTCCAATGGTTGAGAGATCAACTCATTATGATTGAGGATTATGCTTACGTTGGGACCGACTTCCGTGGCTATCCAAATTTAACATTACTTGAGGGTGCACATTGGGGACACATAGGTAAAAATTATTTTTTAATTATATATTGTTTTTAGCATTTTTATTTGAAAATTTTATATTATGTATCCGAGACTAATCAAATGCTTTCAAATGCAGATGTGGCACCTATCAGACCTATGGGTTCATCTCCGATCCAGAGACGTGGGGAGGCAGGAGTAGTAGCTGTTGGAGATTGAGCAACGACCGAGGATTTCGAGGAGATCGAGCATGACCTTGAGGGATTGACTATGGACATCCCTGATATTACCGTAGATGAGCTGCCTCGACATTACCAACGCCAAACTGTTGGCGTTTCAACATGTGTTGGTCGACTGCTCTGTCATGTAGCACATGCAGTAGTTTTCTATCATGAGCATCATCCATGATACATATATGTATATGAAGCCACGTGCTTAGATATTTTGATCTCAAGACACACTTTTTGTAACTTTTTGCGTTATAATACAAAAATTCTACCGACTTACTTGTCTTCATGTGTTTGTATTTAGATTTATAAATTGCGCAAATGTCTATCTAAAACATAATTGGTTAAACCATATGTTAATGTATTTAGATATCTAGGAATGTGTTGATATTCAATGTAATCAAAACTCCTTTTCAAGAGACGAACTCTCAAATATACTCGTAATGGTGTAGAATTTTCGATGGAATAGATGTTGTGTAGAACTTTTGATGGAATAACTGTTACTTAATTGCAACACCACAAGTTGAGAATCGAGTCGTACAATCAGATGAAGGATGCCAAGTGAAATGGAGTCAGTCAATAGTTCAATGACCACACTATATTCTGTAATGTTATTAGTTGCACGACCCATGAAAATACCATGTAGACTTATCAACTCGTCCGTAGGTGCATAGATTGTCCATGCAACAGACACGATATTTTGAGTACTGTGACTAGCACAATCAACAAAGACAATATAATGTAGCAAAAATGTCGACATCTAGAAACCAAGCATAAGGCAATGTAAGCAGTTTGAGCGCAGAAATGAAAACGACAAAAAACACACTAGATCATATATTAAAAGTACAAAGCACTCATGCAGAATATTTTTAAGCATAGTATTTCTTTACGTAAATCCCATTTTTGGGTTCACCCAAATGAATTCCATCTTAATCAACGAACTCGTAAGACCATTTCTCTAATACTCGTTTAACGATATAAGGACCACGCCACATGGGCTCGAATTTACCTGCCCCCAATAAGTCACGATCTTGGTCATAAAGGAGAACCAAATCACCTTCAGAAAAAACACGAGGTTTAACATGTTTGTCGTATTGAGCCTTAACACGTTTCCTCTGGGTTTCTATTACTAACACAACATCACGACGAGTCATGTCTAATTGCATTAAATACAACATATGTTTTTCCTCGATTGTGGTGTTGGGGAGAAGTTCAACGACTAGCTTCAGAGACGGAATTTCACATTCTATCGGCAAGACAAATTCGATACCATACACTAATTGGAAAAAATGTGAAACATGTAACATATTTAACTGATGTCCGATATACCCATAATGTCGAAAAAAAAACATTGTATGCCAACTTGACTTATGAATCCCTACCATCCGTCGAAGCATAGTGGTCAAAACTTTATTGATTGCTTCAACTTGGCCATTGGCCTGTGGATAATAATGGGTTGAGTTTTCATGCCGTAAGCCCAACTTATCAGTTAGCTCAGACATCATAAAATTGCGAAAATGGGTGCCGTGGTCGGTGACGATGGCTTGAGGTACACCAAATCTAGTAATGATATGATTGAATACAAAAAGCGCTGTAGTTTTCCTGGTGTTATCGAATGTAGGCATCGCCTCGACCCACTTAGTGAAATAATCCATAGCTACAATGATGTATCCATGCCCCCCGACCAAGTGAGGGTTACATGTCATGAAGTCAATGCCCCATTTAGCAAATGGACCAGTAGAAACCACAGGATATTAAGGAGCAGGATGAGATCGAATCTTATTATTGTAGGTTTGGAAAGCATGGAATTTCTGAACTGGGATAATACAATCCTTAAAAAGTGAAGCCCATAAATAACCAACTCATAGGGTCTTTTGGGCAGTGGTATACCCTGACATATGACCGCCACATGCTCCAGAATGATAATCATTTAGCGCTTTCTCAATTTCATCATAGGTCAGACATCGTTGAAACACTGAGTCAATACCACGACGGTAAAGGGTATCACCAAAAATAATATATTGGCGGACTTGATACCGAATACGATGATGATCTACACGAGATACATCAAGCCAAAAAGTTTGGGTTTGGAGATAAACGATGATGTCTCCATACCATATATCGTATGAACTGATCAGAAAGAGAGATTCATCAAGAAAATAATCTTCTGCCACCTTTTTGTATCAACAAAGGGAAGGTCACATATTAACTCAACAAAGACCAAATATTTCTTTGACTTGGCTTTTTCAAACTCCAAATCAAACTCTTGGAGAATCACAATCCATTTGGAGTATTTTCCCACTAGCAATAGTCTTGTAAGAATATGTTGCATAGGGTTGCAATTAGAAATAATCGTGGTTTTGTGCAATAAAATATAGTGACGAAAACGCTGGACAACTTGAAAAGCTGCCAAGGCCAATTTCTCCACATGCATGTATTTGACTTCAGTGGACGTAAGACTCCGACTCAAATAGTAAATGACATGTTCACCTTTTGAATCATCCTCTTGGACCATAACCATAGCGATGGTGTGATCCAAAGCAACCAGATATATGAAGTAATCTCGACTGTTATCCAGGGGATATAATAGTGGTGTGCAGGTTAATGCAAGTTTCAAAGCATCAAATGTGTTAGAAGGGTCGTCCCACACAAAATCATGACCTTTCTTAAGAAGTCGAGTGAAACCTTTCATCAGTTCGACATAATTAGGAATGAATCGTCTTAGAAAGTTCGTCTTCCCTTGCAAACTTTGGAGTTGGCATAAGGTAGAAGGAGGCGACAAATTGATGATTGCTTCAACCTTCAACGGATCAACTCCGATCCCATGCATGGAAACAATAAAGTCTAGAAGTCGCCCTGACTCCACACAAAAAACACATTTATGCAATCACAACACATACATTACTTCCATGGTGTGTCTTTCAAAGACATTACTTCCATGATTGTTTGATCAGTTTGAAAAATCGTATTAAATGGATCACGAGACATATCAAAGGGAGAGCGAGAAGAAGGAGAGGCCGATAGAATAGTGTGATAAGCCAATTCGATCGGACCTAGTGGAATTTGGTTGCCATAATGATGACAAGCTAGGTACTATCCAAGGGTCATATGACTTAGGGGTTTCGCCAACATCGGTTGAAATCATATTGATAGAAGCGACGATAGGAGGAACATCGGGTGGTGGAATGGGGAAAGTTCCCATTAACGATGGATATTTTAAGAGACCCACGTCGACATTCTCGTAACTGGGAGGTGTTTTTCCTATGAAAGGAATATTACTAGTGCGCGAATCAGAACTAAAAAAGGCGAGATGATCTATTGTAACAACTTTACCTTGGTGAGGGAACTGTATCACACGGAAAATAGTAGAGACAACTGCTCGCATAATGTCAATCCAGCTACGACCAAGTAAGAGGTTGTAATCAAGAGGTGCATCAAACACTTCGACCTCAACAATAACCGATTTTCCTTCTAACACAATGGATAATGCAAGAAGCACACCGTATGGTTTATACCCTGTACCATTAAAAGCTTTTAACGTGTTATGTGACTGAGTAAGGGCAGGAGAGCCAATGGATTTCCAACATGTGATAGACATTACGCAAGTCGAAGCCCCTTCATCAACAACTGTTCGACAAATGTTCTTTGTTTCCACATTTACTTGTATTTGAAAAGCTAATTGATGAGGGAGTCTTGGGATGTGATCTTCCAAGTGAAAGATTATCAAATTTGTATCAGTAGGATCAATCCACCAATAGCCTTTAACAATGCCTTCCGTTGAGTAGGAAACTTTGAAAGACTTCGAGGGCCGACATTGTAGATGGTGACTGTGCAAGATCTTTTACAATACTGTAGTTTTCAGTTGCACGTGCATGTGGGTTGAATTTTGACTTACGAATGACGCCTTTGGGAGGCAGATAGATTACTCTATAAGGATTTGGTTGTTCAAGATGAAGAGGACCATTGGGAGGCATAGCCGATGCATGAGGTTGATCGCCAACCTTCTCTTTAGAAGGAGAATAATCTTTGGTTCGAGTAGTGGCTGCAACATCATCTTTCTTGGAAGTAGTACACAAGCAAATAAGAACTGGTAGAGGGAGAAGGTTGGTTATGAATAACCAATTGGGCCTGCTATTGAGAAGGAAAAGGTTGGATGATAGGCGTAGGATGAGTCTCGGTTCCCTAGACGAATTAAGTAACATCTGCATGTCTCGAACAATCTTTCGTGTAATGGTACTCTCCACAAATAAGACAAGGATAACATTTTTTTCTCTTTTCTTTATTGTCAACAGGGTGAGTTTTTGGTTTATCTTGTTGTTGATTATTACTTTTATCCTGCTTATTCTTACCCTTCCCTTTCTTCTTATTTTGAGATTTCCCGGTAGTCGTAGATTGTACCGTATTTACGTTAGATGTTGTACCAGGAGAGGCAACATGATAACATTTTGTACACTGGTAGTAGTAGGTTTGGGATTGGAATGATTTACTTGTTTTGTCTGAGTCTCTGTATGAAAAGTGCCAATCACCCCGTCAGCAACATGAGATGCTACCATAAGCATTGGGGTTGGATTTGTAGACGGGCGAGGAGCTTCAGGGATCAAGTCATACAATGTGCCCATTTGAGAATAAACAAGATCCAAATACTAGGCATGACTGATCGCCTTTTATTCAGTGACGACACCTCCCATGGCAACATCATGAGCTATAGGACCGATGAGTGATTTTGTAAATTACTCAACAAATAATTAATCATGAAGATGAAATTTTATTAATCGTCGTCTCCTCCTCCACTCATGAATATGATCTAAGATGTGGGTAGAAGAGGATTGTTTAAATGAACTTAGAATTTCCATTCCTGTCTCATACCATATCGACAATTGGTAATGTGTCAGGAAAGCCATGGCTAAGGTATTGAAATTATTGAAGAAACCTCTCGGCAATTTGATGTACCATTTGGCTGCCGAACCCATAAGAGTGCGTTGGAAAAGACCTAGTTGTATGGAGTCATCCATCAATGAGTTGGATGAACACCAAAGATGAAAAGTCATGACATGATTGTTTGGATCTTCTCCTGGTCGACCATCAAAATTTGGAATGTCCGACCATAATTTGGCAGGTATAATCGGCCAAAAAGGAGAATGTAAGATAGGATCATTCACAATTCTAGACAAATCTGGTAAATCCAAAGTAGCTAAAAATGACAATTGTCTGTTAACTTGAGGAAACTGATAACTTTGAGGAGGTAATCCCGTAGGTATACCAGTAGGATCATAATCCGTTTGCAAAAGAGGATTATAGTTAGATGGTCCAGTCTAATTCGACAGAGGAGGATTTTGAGGCAAGTAACCAACATTAACGTGTTGATTCAACATGCCACCTTGGAAAGGGGCATTGGATTGAAAGGCTTGATCCTAGGTAGGGTTTACGGTGCCTGGAAAAGGCTTCCCTGGATGAGAGGGTACAAAAGAATTCGCTAAAGTAGCTTTCCCCCCAGGGAGTTGTTGATTTCCTTGAAAAGAAAAATTCCAAGGTGGGGCTTGTGATCCAGGCATAGATTGCCCATAAGTTGGATTGTGTCCCCCAACTTGGGGTTGCCCCCTAGATGAGTATCTCCAACAGGAAGTTGAAAACCAGAAGTAACATGATGGTTTATTCTTCCAAGCAGATTTGAGCTACTTGGTCCAAGAAGATTATTTCCTCCAGGTGGTACATGAAGACTAGGTCCTCCAGATAGACCCTGGGTAGAGTTAGTAATAAAACAACTAAGAGCATTATACCCAGGTGGAACAAAAAGACTAGGTCCTCCAGATGGACCCTGGGTAGGATTAGCAATAAAACCACTATGAGCATTATACCCAGGTGGAAGTGATAGATTCGGTCTAGACATAAGTGGTGTGCCAATAGGAGCTTGAGTTGTTACCAAACTTTCGACAGAAAAATGTGCAACTTGCGGAACTGTTGTAGAGCTAATGCACTGACTAGGAAGAACAATATGTGTAACAACCAACACCTGGTCTGAAACAATAGCAATATTACTTTTCGTGCCAGTAAAATGATTTGGAGGCATTGTATAAGAAATAGAAGTAACATGTACGTGTGGTGATGTAGGTTGATTTAGACTCATACCTAATTTATCAAAAATATTGCATCCCGAGGGAGTTCTCCACAAAGAACGGGTTGGGATTGAATTGGGATTAAAAATTCCAGAAGTTTGAACATGGGTTCTAAATCCTTCACTAGGAAAGGGTCGTTCATCCCACGCCGGATTCTATGAAAGGTCTCGAAGGTATTCTAGGATAGTCTTCAACAATAATGTCTCCTGAAGAGTTTATTCTGAGCATAACAGGGTCATGGGGAACAATCAACAATGGGTTCACAGGAAGTGATGAGCCTCGTAAACTTGTAGCTGGTCCTCCCGGATATTCAATCAACGAAGTAGAACTCCCGATCTCATAGGATTCATTTTCGTTGACAACTCCCTTAGGAAAAGGACCCTCTAGTGAATTAGGAGGCAAGGGTGCGTATTCTTCCGGAGGAAACCCTTACATCCTACGTGAACGACGAGGTCCAATGCTAGCCTCTTGAAAAATAAAATAAAAAATCTATGGCCAATTAGAGAAAACAAACAACATTCGCTAATAAAATCTAGATAGAAAACATACAAACAAACCTTCTTATATCGAAATCACTAGTTGGTGATGAAATCCAACATCGCAAGATCAAGACAAAAAGGGGTTGGGATAGAGCGGGTGGAAAAGTTACGTTGATGACCTGCTTAACGAATTTACACCCTGGTGCAAGCTCCCACAAATAATAGTGGGTATACCCTCCAAGGAGCTCGAGTGAGTTTAGCCAACGTCAATTCTAGGTACCATGAAGAATTTCCCCTTCACAGTCACCTCATGTAAAGACCCTAAATATGTGGGATATTAAGGTTACCAATTACGAAAATGATGCCTGGGGAAGAAGTCAACAGTACGATATACGCACAAGGTCAGGGTAACTGAGCCCGAAATCTCCTCGAGAAGGCCCGCACAGGGTTTTCTTCTCTAGTGACCCCCAATAATATGCGCATTCACTGCACTAGGACCAACAAAACAAGGTTAGTAACTCTACTGGCCTTAATGCGACCTCGTGATTGACCCTTTTGTTAGAAGGGATTACTAGGAAAAAATGTAGCAAGTGGATTTAACTCCCCCTAATCACAAGATTCTATTGTTTGTTTTGATGCTTTGGAGAGTATTCCTCACAACCTATTCCAAATATCTATGTCTTATCTAATGTTGGTGTACAAGAGCGCTAGAAGATAAAAGTTACTAGATAAATTTTAAAATTACGTTTGATTTTAATGGCTGTTGTTTTACTAAAAAAAGGAAGTGGAGATGAAACTGATGAAGTGCTCGACTTTGACTCTAAAATATGCAAAGAGAAATGAGATGCAAATCTTTTTGTTTGATGAACTCTAATTACATAAGAGAAGGTTTTCTTTTTACCAAAAAACAACAAGTTGCAAGATAACAATTCCTTTTAAACTTCAAACAATATTAATATCAAACAATCAAAGCAATAAAATTTTCCAATTTCTCTTTTAAACAAAAACTAGAATGAAAAATGTCTCTGTGTGAATACTACAAAAGAAAGATATTTTTTCGACTCTTTTTCTTCTTAATAAAATGCAGAGATCTGAACAAGGAGAAAGAAAAAACTTTTCAAGAAAATGAATACATTCACACCGCAATTTCCAAAGTTAATTCACAATACAACTAAAAGTGCAAAAGCAAGAAAACTTGTTTGTTTAATTAGTGAAATCAAAGTTCGTCTTCTAATAAAAAAAATAAAAAACTAAGGAAAAACATTAATAACTTCACTGACAAGCACTCAAGGCTGAAACCCATAGATTATATCAATGCAACAACAAGTGAAAGATAGATATTGAAACTTATGATAAAGACTTTCAATTTTGTTACTGGACGAATTGGTAAGTGTTGACACAAACTAATCTCCCCAACTTCAACAAGAAATTAGAACAAAACATGACATAATACAATTTTTTCCTTAGGTTTCCATTGTAATGTATATTAGCTTAATGAGGGATAAACGACATACCATTTAAAGGTTGTTTGATCCTTGCTAGTGTTGTCCTTGCTCCATCTCAAGGCTTGTGGGATGTTGAACCTGTTGAGAAACACAAACCAACAAAGAGATATCAACGATATATATATATATATTCTAATGGAGTCTATGCATAAGATCAAGGAATTATGCAATACAAATGGAGACACTTTTATAGGAAATAAATGTATTACTGTATTATATTGATGAAAGTGGAGAATACAACCTGTGCCTTGATGTTGTAAGGTCCCTTCTGATGGCCCTTTTCCTCAACACACACACTTCTTGCTTCAATGCTTTTGATGAAGACTACACACAACTTGACTTGGAAAGCTAAAGCAAAGCTATCACAAGCACAATCTTCAACATAATTCTTCACACAAACTAGAATAACTTTTCTCATGAGAGATCCCTCCTTGTATAGAGTGAAGGGGAAGGGATTAGGATGATCCACTAAATCAGAAAAGCGGGTGAGATCCAAACCGATCAGAGGCCACCTCATCCTTTCAAAGATTCTATTCTTGAATTTTTGAGAAATTTCTCGTTTTTCCTTTGTAAAAATATCGTCACACCCTTTATACTGAGCAATCTGTGACAATGTTGCAGGCCACTGTGGTGCACCATGCGTCGTTCCTAGATCGTCACACCCTTAACACTGATCAAGGTGCGACGATCCTTATTTGCAAGGCTTTGCACTAAGGAAAAGACAATTCTATCTCTCTGGGAAAGTTTTATTTCTTCAACATTATTCAAGGAATAGGGAAAATGATCTTTCTTCTAATAGGCGATACACATACCAACAATGGTCACGAGGGTGACAAAAATAATGTGTAACAGGTAGATCTAGAGGGATACTTTCAGGTCCAACCGGTGCTCATATTAGACATAAAAGTCAAAGTGCTCCAGAATCAAGTCATAGAAGTGGTAAAAGTTCAATGGACCTCCTACGGTCCTGAAGATGCTACTTGGGAGCATGAAGATGCCATGCGGGAAGAGCAATCATGACTTTTTGAAGAATTTTGAAATTTTGGATTTTTTTTTTGCATATATACTGAGGACTATGCCAAAATAAGGGGGAGGGGAATGTAATACCCCGATTTTGAGTCCTCAAATTAATAATGTATTTTTGTTTACTTGATGAGAGGTCGGAGTCCCTGAAATATTAAAAGAGGTCAGAGTGCCTAGGAAATGTAACACTTTGATCATCATTAATAATAAAATACATCGCTGGTTGCTAGACAAACAAAGACAAGAGTTATTGGGGGCTATGATTCCAAGAGAGGGGAAACCAAGGGACTAAACCTTTATGATTTGTTTTAATTAATTATCACCCTTGTTGTGTTGGGGGGGCATATGAAGGGGCACACAAGTCTCATGGGGAGACCACGCTCACCTTGGGGTTCTTGGATACAAAATCTCTGATCTTGATTGTCCTAGGGGTTAATCACTCATTCATTTTTTGGTTCCTCATTCATTCTTTCTTTGGGTTGGGGCATGGAAAATGAATCAGGGGAAGAGAAGAGCCATTATTTATTGGTTGTAAGTAATTAGTGTATATCCAACAAGGAATTTATGCCTGAGTGCATGGATGCATAGGCATTCTGATAAACCTTATCACAACTGCGAGTCCTGGAGAGTTCCAACATTGAGATTCTCGACCATATGCATTGGAGCCCTGGAAGGAGGTGGATATCCTAAGGGACCGCGTGGTAGAGAATGGGGTTCATTATCTTTGGTGGTGCAAGCTGGGAGAAGAGAGCCAATGAATTTTGTATTGTTGTGTGTTGAGAAACCTTTGAGAGCTTGAGTGCCAACTGGTTCGGAAGCTAAGTGTCGTCTTGGAACCCATCCTTGTGGATTCATAACCCTGGCTCGAGGGTGACCTATTGTTGAGACTTAGGACTATAGCATCTAAGGTTAGGTGGAATGTTCTTGGTCTACAACCAGTTGGTGATTGGTTTTGTTAAAGATAAGTGCTCTCTGCCATGATTTTTCTCTGATTATACATAATTATTTTCGCCGTGTATTGATTGTTATCTCTAAGATATGCATTAATAGTGTGCTTGCTTGTTGGTTATTGCTGTGCATGACATATTGTTCTTTCTTTTATAGTTTAACATGAATCTTGATAACTACATGTGTTATTTCATGCTTATTTATTTAGTTGTTGGTATCAAATATTTGAAATTAGTTCAATAAGAGGTTCTTGAGGTAGCGCGACCCATCCTTGTGTTAGAATAAAAGAGATGTGCTCATTTTCACCATAGACAATTTCTCAATATTGTCACCCAACCATAGGCACAAAGGCCATCGAGCACCTTAACCTTGATATATAGAATAATTCTGGAAGCAAACCCGAGAACCAATAGCCAATCAAGGTAGTGTACTTCTCTCCAAATCTAGCACACCAAGTAGAGAGTCCAAACCATAACCAAAGACCAAGTCACTACTGCAGCAGCTGCAACTCTCCTCCAATCATGCACACCACTTGTCCTTATGCAGTTGTGTGAGTGAGTGAGTATGAATGAGCTCTAGCGCCCTCTATTTATACTGCTCCAAGTCACCTAATTGGGTCGACTTCTCTTCCTGGAGGCTAACAACTTAATATTAATTATTCTCTTGAGCCAAATTGTATTCTAGGGTTATTATCCAACATTTTAGGGTTTCTCTTGCTTCTCAGAATATTCTAGTCTTGTCAAAGGTTACACATAGAGGTTAATACCTCCCGCAACTACCATAATATCAACACTCCCTCCTAGCTAGAGAGGTATTAAAGGAAATGGTCTTGATCACAAACAAACCATTCGACCGGTAGCATCATCATAGCCGCACAAGCTATCTCATGATCAAATCACGAGCACCAACACCACTATATAACTAGATAGTCTCCATGGAAATTAAAACAATGACATCCAATAGAACACAACTATGTCTATTCATATTAGTATACAACTACTATCCAATGGTACACAACCACTACTAGTAGCACAGGACTACTAACCAGTGACACATAGTCACTACCAATGGATCACATCCACCACAGTAGCATATAGCTACTGTCTAGATACATACACTCTCCACAACAATCATATCATTTGACATCAACCTGCATCAACAATGTCATGATATAATCTGAGTTATCTGGGCCATTTCTCCACTCACATCTGTGAGATTTGGAAGAGCATATGCCCTCAAAACATTATCCATGGGTTATCTGGACTATTCTTCCCAAGCATAGAAGAATAACTATCCCTGATTGTTGAACCTAGACCATTCAACCTAATGGGCCATTCTTCCGGCACAATTCATAGTGCAACTAGGAGAGAATGAGCATTTTCTTCCCTTGAAATAATGTGACCAAACAACCTCCCCTCTTCCATGCCAAAATTAGACTTCTCGGGGTTCAATGAAATGCCAAACTTCCTACACTTTTGAAAATCCCTCCTTAAATGTTTAAAATGTTCTTCATCAGAAACTGAATACACAGTGATATCATCTAAGTAAATGACAATAAATTTATCTTTCTCATCAACAAAAGCTATATCCATATCCCTTTGAAATGTTGCTCCTACATTCATGATCCCAAAAGGCATCTCGACATACATGAAGGTGCCCCATGGTGTTGTAAAGGCTGTATTTTTCTGATCATCAGGGTGTACCATGATTTGATTGTACCCAGAGAAACCATCCAGTATTGACATTTTTTTAGAACCCACCACTTTTTGTAGAATGTGATCCATCTTAGGCAGTGTGTAATTGTCTTTGAGAGACACCATGTTCAAATTTATGAAGTCTACACATAATTTGATCTCTCCACTCTTCTTTCTGACAGGTACCCGATTTGCCACCCACTTAGAAAACCTCAGAGACACTAAGATCTTGGATTCAAACAACTTCCTTATCTCTTTCTCGATCAAGGGAAACAACAAAGGATTGATTCTTCTTAATTTCTGTTTGAAAGGTTTATGATCTTCTTTGATTGGAATCACATGATGAATCACCTTGGTATCAGAAACTTTTAGATCTGCATAACTCCAGGCAAAAACATCAGGAAATTCTTTCATTAAATTGATATACCTTTGCTTGACCTCTGGTCTAAGTGTCTTGGACAACTTAATGATCTTGGGATCTTCTTGAGTCCCAATGTTGCAGTCTTCAACATATCCATCATTTACAATAATTTTAGGACTCCTGGACACATCATTATTGTCAAAGAGTTTCTCCAATGGGACCAGGCCTTTGGGAATGATGTTATTTTTTAGCTGCATTATATCTTTTCCAACAATCTAATTCTTGAAATAACCATCATTTGTGAACACAACTGCATCTTCTTCTTGACCACAATATTCCTCATCAATATTAAAATTTTCAAATGCATCCTCCATCTTGAGGAAACTTTCTATTTGTTTATCGTTTTCAAAAACCTGCCAGCACTTAATATTATCAGGCACGGTTGGTTTGCGCTTGACCTCAATCTCATATCCCCTGTTAGGAAAGATTGGAATTTTAAAAACTGAGGCTGAAGTAGCTAGAGCATGAACAATTTGATTATGACCCCTTGGAATCGCTGAGAGACTATATTCTGAAAATTCTTCAAGGTCAAGCACTATATTCCTATATGCTCTTAATCTGGGGTGCTTTGTTTGATATATTCCCTTCACCTGATTTATGATCAACTCAGAATCTCCATGAATATATATCCTCCTAGCATCCATTTCTTTCAAATTCTTCAATCCCAATACTAATGCCTCATATTCAGCCATATTATTTGAGCATTCAAAGGCAAGCTTATAATAACAAAGTTTTGTGGCCAATTTGGAGGGGTTAATCCACACACCAACTCCTTCTCCTTCTCTGCTAACAACTCCATCGAAGATCATGTTCCACATCTCATTCTCTGCACTGTCCTGCTGTTATGAAATTTTCTTAGTCTACTGATTAGGTTTGTCTTTGGCAGTCGTATCAATATCTGGCCCTTTCTCTTCAAAACACAAATCATTGAAGAAAATGGAAGAACCCATCTTAGTCTCCACATAGTAATGGGATGGTTATTTGGTTGGGCCTGTTACTGACCATGTATTTGAGCAAAACTTCCATGTACAATCTCCTATCTTGACCAAAGACAGGGATAGTGGCATATGACATCCATTTGCAGAGTCCCTTTCAACTTTGCAGCCCATGACCTAGATAACAACATGCCAAAGTTAGGAGGGATATCAACAACCACTATATCCATGACCATATTTTTTGTTGGAATTTGAGACAATGATACCACCAGATCTTTGATTATGCCCAGACACTTCACCTTCCTTGAATCAAAGGAGAAGAGATCTTTGTAAGGCCTTGTAACGTCTAGGCCCAATTGGTCCATGACCACCTTGGGCATCAGGTTATGGGATGCTCTTGAATCCAACATAGCTTTGTACGGAGTCATATCATGGATCTTCAAACTGACATAGAAAGGGGGGACCTCATCAACATCACTACTCTCCTCTACACGTGGGCCAAACACGATGGCATGATGATCATCTTGTATGTTCAAAGTATCAAAAGTTTCTTCCATTTTGAGCATCTTGATGATCTAATTTCTATATTCACTATTCCTTATTAACTCATTGAATGGTACATAGATTTTAATTTTGACCATCTCACTTTCAAAATTAAAGGAAGATTAGGTTCTTGTTAGAATATGAAGGATTGTGCTCGTTTTACCATTGACAATACCCTTGTCACCCAACCATAGGCTGAAGCCACCCTCCGAGCACTTTGACCCTTACAAAGAGAAGAATCCTGGTAGAAATCAATAGCCAAGCAAGGCTAATGCACCAAGCAAGAAAGTAACCAAAGCTGATAAGATATTTCAACCCAGAAACTGGCGCAACACCTTCCCAGAACTTGCACACAAAACTGCCATACTGCAGTGCGCACAAGTGACTTCTGCAATTATGAGAATGTGTATAATGAGAGACTGGCGCCCTATATTTATAGTAATTCTGGCAGGCTTGCTTGGGCCGACTTATCCTTTTGGGTACTAATTAATTCATATTAATTATATTTCTGCAACCAACATATTGTCTAGGGTTTCCTTCATTTCTTTGCTTCCTTCCGGAACATTCTAATCTTGTCAATGCTCACAATAGAGGCTCATACCTCCCGAAGCTACCATAATATCAACACTCCCTCCTAGCTATGGAGGCATGGTCTTGAGAACAAAACAAACCATTCAACTGGTAGTATCACGAGCACCGTCATTATTATCCAACTGGATAATCTCCATGACAACTGGTACAATATCAATTGGTAGAACACAACTGTGTCTATCCACGGTAGTACACAACTACTCAAACTGTGACACATAGTCACAAACAGTGGAACATATCCACCACAATAACATATCTCTACTGTCTGGAGACATGCAGTCTCCATAACAATCATCTGTTAGCAACCTGCACATAAAATATTGTTAAAGATAAACTGAATCATCTGGGCCAATCTTTCACCCACATCTATGAGCTTTGAAAGAATATCCACCCTCGGTGTAGAACATCAATGATGAGTCTTCTCAAACAAGGAAGAATGATTGATTCTGATTTCTGAGCCTGAACCATTCCTCACCCTGGGCCATTCCTTTGACACTAAACAAAGTGTAACCTAGAGAGAATGAATCTGCCCTAAGGAATGCCTGTCCCTGATTGCTAAGCCTGGACCATTCCCCACCCTGGGCCATTCTTCCGGCACTAAACAAAGTGAAACCTGGAGAGAATGAATACACCCTAAGGAATGACTATCTAGACCATTTCCTCTGTTAACCAGAAGAGGAAAATACTGTCCTATATCAACCTCCAAAATGGACCATTCTTCATGTTAACCACACTGAGAAATCGTTGTCCAGCGAGGCGGGCCAGTCTTCTTGAGTAGCCCTCAAGAAGAGAGACTGCCCTAGACCACTCCCCATGTTAACCAAAATGGGAAGTCGCTGTCTATGATACATCAACAATCTGGACCATTTGACATGTTAACCACAATGGGAAATTGCTGCCTGTCAGAAATCTCAACCCACTTTCTGAAGAGGAAAGAATCTGCCCAACTGAGCTATTTTTTCAATCTCGAAAATAAATGTCTTCAATAATATTTTCAGTGCTCCCTCCCAACCTGGAGAGTCATTTCTTCCCTTTTAGCTAAGGGAGTTATTTCCACGATCCCCATCTTCTCTCAGAAATATGCAAACTTTATTTTGGATAGAGGTTTTGTCAGGATGTCTGTTGTCTGCTCATCTGTGGGGATATACTCGAGCTTTACCTCTCCTTCCTGGACTTTATTTTGAATAAAGTAGTATTTGATCTCAATGTGTTTCTACCTTTCATGAAACATGAGATGTTCTGATAATCTTATACAATGTATTATGGTTGATTCTGGAATCTGATCAAATAAATTGGAGATTAACTTCCTTAGCCATATTGCTTCTGTGCATGCTTCACATGCTGCGATATACTCTGCTTCTGTTGTGCTGAGTGTGATAGACTTCTGTTCTCTGACGCTCCAATATATCATAGCGGAGCCCAAGATGAAACACATACCTGAAGTTCTCTTTTTGTCTTCTGCACTTCCTGCCCAATCTGAGTCTGTGAATCCATGAAGTTGGATATCACTGCATGCGATATATCTCAAGCCATAGTTTATTGTCCCTCGAATATATCTTAATACATGTTTTGCAGCTATCTAGTGCTCATGTCTTGGTTCCACCTAGAACTGGCTTAGTGTATTTACGACAAAGAAAATGTCTGGTCGAGTATTTACCAAATACATCAATGACCCAATTAGTTTTCGATATAGAGATGGATCTACTGGATCAGAATCTGGATCTTTTACTTTTCTTATATCCGCATTCATAGGAGTGTCCATGGAATTACAGTCCATCATTCCAAACTTTTGAAGGATCTTTATTGTGTACTTTCCTTGTCCAAGGAATACTTCATCACACTTCTGCCATACTTCTAGTCCCAAGTAATAATGCATAAGAGATAGATCTTTCATATCAAATTCAGAAGCTAGTTCCTTCTTGCACTGAATGATGAGAGACTCTTCACCTGTTATTAATAGATCGTCAACATATAGTAGTAGAATTACAGGTGCATTGTTTACGAATTTATAATAAAGGTTTAGATCTGCATGACTCTTGGAGAAACCAAGTCTCGTTAGATAACTGTCCATCCTGACATACCAAGCCCTTGGAGCTTTCTTGAGTCCATATAGAGCTTTTTTTAATCTGCAAACGTGAGTGTCTTTGGAATGTACCTCAAACCCTTGAGGTTGTTCAATATATACTTCTTCTTCAATTGCTCCATTGAGGAAGGCTGTCTTTACATCCATCTGATGTAAGTTCCATCCCATGGAAGCGACAAGAGATATGATAGCTCTGATGGAAGTATATCTAGCCACCAGAGCAAAAGTTTCGTCATAATCTTCTCCCTCCTTATGGGAGAACCCTCTGGCTACTAATCTTGCCTTGTATTTATCCACATTTTCGTCTACTGCATGTTTGATCTTGTATACCCATTTTGAAGTTACCACTGATTTTTCTTTAGGTCTATGTACGATTTCCCATACCTCATTTTTCATAATGGATCGATGCTCTTCCGTCATAGCTTCTTTCCATTGTCCCTTTTGAACTGCTTCTTCAAATGTGGTAGATTCTTCATCTAGAAGCTTCATCATGTATGCTGCATAACTTGAGAATCTTTTAGGTCTTACTCTTTTTGAATGTTCCTTCTGGAACCTTGAGTCTTTCTGCATCTTGTAAGGTAGCTTCAAGCCAAGCTGGTCATTTCTTGGTCTTGGGTACGATATATGAATCAATATTTCCGCATGGCTCCATAGGATGATTAGGTTGTTCTTTTTTGTCATTTTTGTTTTTTGTGTCTTCTTCATTAGGTTCTTCAATCTCTTATTGAATAGTTTCTTCTATGGATTTCATGAAGGCCATCTTTTCATTGAACGTTACATCTCTGCTGACTTCGATCTTGTGTTGTTCTGGAATATATATTCTATAAGCTTTGTATGAATCACTGTATCCTACGAATATCCCCTTCTTTCTTGAGGGTTCTATTTTATTCCTTTTGTCCTTGGGAATGTGAGAGTAAACAAGACATCCAAATATTCTTAGGTTTTCCACATTAGGTTTCTTACCTAAGAAGGCTTCTTCTGGTGTCATGTCCTTCAATATACGATGGGGACTTCTGTTCTACACATATATTGCTGTCATTGCTTCTTCTCCCCATAAAAACATGAATAGACCTTGATCATTCAGTAAGGATTTTACGATTTCTTCAATAGATTTGTTCTTTCTTTCTGCTACACCATTTTGTTGAGGATTATGAGGAACAATCAACTCCCTCCTAATCCCTGCCAATTTGCAGAATGAAACGAATTCCTTCGAGGTGTATTGTACTCCATTATCTGTTCTTAATGTCTCGATCTTCTTGTTCATGAGGTTTTCTATCTCTGCTTTGAATTCTTGGAATTTGCTGAATACTTCGTCTTTTGTCTTTAGTAGGTATAGCCATGTCTTTCTTGGATAGTCGTCTATGAAGATTATGTAGTAAAGAGATACTCCTAGAGATCTGACTGGCATCAGACCTCAAACATTTGAATGTCTTAGATTTAGGATCTCCTTAGATCTGTTGTTGCTGCTTGGGAATGGTTTCTTGATATTCTTCCCAAGGGAAAATCCCTTGCAAATTCCTTCATGTGCAGATTTGAATTCTGGTGTTATCACTGAAATTTCGTCTGCAAATGGTTACAAGAATTCAACATCGTCAAATAGTTATGAGGTCACCCATGGACCCGAATTACCACAAAAGCATTCCCAAAGGGTCAAAACTGTACAACTAGTGAAAAAATTAAAGGGTGCTATGAAGACACAGGGCGCGCGCGCACATGTGAAAAATAGAAAAGCAAGATTCGCGCACATGCACACGATGCGTGACTGTTGTCGCAAAAAGCCGCGCACCTGAGAAACTGGCGCAGACGTCACCCCCTGGCACTCGTCCGCGATCACCAGGACCTTCTGTCACTTACGGCCCGAAGAACTCAACGGTTCTTCTACTTCCCTATCGGGAAGTCTGCACCCCACAGGTTCTCTTCGACCCTCGCGACTTCACGAGTTCAGTAGTTGAATACTCAACTTTCGGATCCCCGAGATCCGATGTCCCGATCTTCCTCGTGCTCTCGGGAATTTCGCCTTTTCGCGGCTTCGCGCTATCGCGACTTCGCGCCCCGCGACACTATGCCTTCGGGGTCCCAACCTCCGAGATCCGAAACGCCGAGATGCCGACAACTCGTGATCTCGCCGCCTCGTGTCCTCGCCACTCGCAAGACAAATCACACGACCCTCAACTCCCGAGACCCGATGTCCCGAGATCACTTGCCACGTCACCCGACTATGACCCACACTACACACGGGATCATCGAGACTTCGCTTCTCACAATCTCGTGTTTTCCTTTATGCAAAGTAGGAATATTACCTCGAGAACTCCCGATGCGCCGACCCATGAATAGAACCAATGTCCCTCGTAACTCCATTCGACGGTTCCTGTTCAACTGATCTTGGAACTTCCTTCCGCCTGCACTGTAAACTTTATGTCTACGTTCCTTCTTGCACAACCCTCGAACAAGAAGGGTCTCTCCACGAGCCTCGTGCGCCAACCCGCTCGCTTCTCTTCGACTTACTCGTGCCACTTCTCCGCTGCCTTTCAATTACTTTGAAGGTCTATCCCTCCTGAGCTTTCACAACTTTCGAGCTTCTTCCGGAAATTCCCTGCACGCACTCCTTGCGGCAAATCTTCAAACACACTAAGTGTTGAAGTCACTCGACTCTGCGCACTCCTGCAACAAAAGCCTTTCAGTTCCCTTTTGCTCAGAATCACAACTCTGAGTCTTTCTCCATCCTGTGCACGCCTTGCACGGCTCTGGTGTCAAATCTGCACTTCTGAGAATTTAGGACAAAAGTTATCTCTACTCGAACCTTGCTGTCAACGCACTCCTTGCGGACAAATTCAACTGCACTCCTTGCAGGAATTCTCTGGTTCAAGATAGAGAAACAATTGAAACTAACTCCTTGTTCACACAGACTTCACTTCAATCATGAAATCACATACGCAGCATATAAACACAAGTGCATGACAAGAAGCAAACATTCATAAGCATAATATCAACAATACACAGAGAATAACACAACCATGGAATCGAATCAAAGCTTTCTCTTATTAATTCAATATCTGTACATGGAAGTTCTTCATACACTTCTCTGTGTGCTCTCTCTTCTGAATGCTTGATAATCATACAATGTACAAAGGAGGGTGTCTATATCCCGTTTCCCTCTCGAGATCTAAAGCTATCAAATCTAGAAATAAATGTTCTATCTACTTATATTAAATCTATTAAATGCCTCATCTACCTAAAGACGTGAGCTATCCGCTCAACAATCCATTTACAATATACAAGTGCGCTGTCTCTTAAATGAATCATTTAAGATCGCGCAACAACTTCCAAGTGTTTTCCAAAATTTGTGCTGGCGCTATCCAGCTGTCTTCCGCTCGATGTGCTGGCTCGCTTGACGTGGGTGATGCTCCTACATCAGAAACGACACATTTATGAGAGTGGTCGGCCTCCCACCCACTTCTGGTTTAACTTCCAAGTTGATTTGACACTCAAATCTGGACTGGATTTGACTGGGTGGTTGGTCAAAGACCTAGAAATGTCCTAATTAGCCTCTTTACACACTACAAACTAGTTGGACAATACCTCAAATGAATGCTATAAAAAGGCCATGGATACACTTCATTTTTCAAGGAATTCATAGTTATGCTGCCATTATTCTCTTGAGAAATCTTCTATCCTTGCCAAGAGTATACTTGCATCATTGCATTGGGCAATCCATCTCACCCCTTGAGTGGATTAGCAAAGAATTCCTTCACCATTTTCATTTTCATTTTCAAAGTTGTAAGAAAAGCTTATTTGTGGGGGTCCAAGAGCCCTCCCTTGGAGGAAGAAGAGACTCACAGTCCCCTTGCTTCTCGGTGTTTTCTTTCACTAATATCAGCCTTATCATTGGTGACATGGGTCTCATTGTTTCTTTTGTTCTTATGTCCCTATGTTTATCAATTTAGTTGTTGTTTTATTTCTTATTTTAATTCTTAGTTGTTGTTTTATATTGCTTTCTCTAACCCTTTTCCTTGCAGCTGTCCTACTTAGAAAACCCAACTAAGCTTGCAAGCACCTCTATTTTGCTCACTAAGGTGATGAAAGAGGTGCAACAGATTAGCGACTCCACCAGGGAAATGTATCAATTTCCTACCCCATTTGGGTTTTTCTAGCTCTTCTTTTGGTTTATTTAACTTGCAGGTGCATTAACCGGCCTAAGCCGACCTGCCAATCATCCAATTTCAAGGTGAATTGAGAGAATTCCATCCGGAATTTTCATTCACAGTCGTGTGTCACCTGTGCATGGGTTTTGTGGCCCACAAATGCGCATCGTGCGCACATGCACCCTAGTCACAGTTCTGTTCTGCGCACGTGCGCCCATTAACTCTTTTCAGTCTGCACACATGCGCTCTGTGCGCCTCTGTCTCCATTGAGACCCACGCACCTGTGCAAAAAATTTCACATTGTAAGGTTCTTGAGATTTGGGGAAAGCCCTTAGCCCTCTTAAAAGTGATTTTATGCATGTTTTAAGCTGCACCACACTTAGTCCCCTCTTCATATAAAGGGGTTAGTCAAAACACATAGGCACTTAGGGGGTTAAAATCATTATTTCCTCTTTTGGTTTCATTTTCGCCACATGGATGGCTTGTTTTGGCTAAAAATATAAGTTGGAAATCATTTGTAATCACATTTATCTTGCATTGGGACTAGAAGTTGGATAACAATCGCTTAGTATGCTCTTCTCTCGCGCCTCCAAGCAACCTTGAGAATCAGAAAAAGATTGTGAAACAATTTTATCTCCCTTAAGAAGATTAAAACCTTTAGGAGAGGACAACAACCCTTCTTCGGACTCCTCTTAGTTTATTTTTTCAAACACATCTTAATATTGTAATGGGCTTATACATGCCCACATGTCACAAAGATAAGATAGTGTTGAAATTTACTTTCTTAGCTTAAAACACTAGGGAAGTTTAAAGGTTTTGTAATGGGCCCATACATGCCTACATGATCACAATCTAGGATAGTTTCAAATATTTTCTTAGATTACATTACAATAGGGAGTTAAAGGAAGAGTAACGGACCCACATGTCCACATGCTATCTTCCTAGGGACTTTTGAATTATGCAAGGTTGTACCAAAGACACTTAGTTAATTATGTAATCAACACTTGTAAGGACCAAGTGAAGTCCACATGCAGCAAGGTGACACCTAATTCATTAAAAATTGACACACTTTCACTCATTCACACACAAAAGTCACTTATCACTCACATAGCTTCTTCTTGAAATGTGGAGGTTAAAGTAAGTTTCCTCCAAAGGGATTCCGAAACACCCCACCCTTTTCTTGACGAAACTATCCACTCCCATTTTAAATTCAATGAGGTTGGTTCACACCCCCAACCTCTCAAAACAACTACATCTATTTTTTTTCTAAAAACTCACTAAGTTTACCTCCACAGGAGGTGCCAAAATAATTTTTTTAGTCTAGGTAGGATTTTGGGGATAGGCATCCAAATAACTCCCCATTATCTGGTTCTCACATTGTCAAAACCATAGAAGTTGTCAAATAGGGAACTGCAAATCCTCCAAGTCAAGTATTCCTAACACCATAAGGTAAGGAGATACCCATGAAGGGTTGAAGGCCAAGGTCCGATTGTTCTGTGCGTCCCTCCTTGAGACACCCACCTCTTGGACGGGATCCAGCTCGTGACCCATTTCTGAGGCCGAAAATCTAAATGTCGTACTTTGACCGAGGTACCTAGTGACCAAATTTTAGGACATCTACCCAGGTGGTAATTGTGGGCTGCAATTGCACCTTGATCGGATTTTGTGTGGCTATTGGGAAATATTGCCAACTCTTTCAGGATATGCCCCCTTTACCCCTCATTATAATCGATTATTTCATCCTTCACTAGTTTCTCTTCCAGTGACTTCAGACCCCACTGTTGAGTACGATTGGAAGGTCCAGTGCTATTTGAGAGGAAGGACGTTACGTCTTTTAGGAAATGAGCATTTGTTTTCTTTGTTTCCCCACATGGACAAAACCCACTTATCCACATATATGCTTCTTTTTCAAACCACTTTATGTATGATGCACTTCTTATTACATTCTGATTTGGATATATATATTATGTAAAGTTTAAAATTTGCAACAAAGGCTCTTGTTTCTTTATTACTCTCACCACCATTTGCACACATTCACTTAGCTAGTTGGACATCATAGGGGAACCATAGAATCCCCGTCGTTCCCGACGCTTGCTAAACCTCCTTCCTATCTTAGGGGGAGTGTATGGTCTTTCCCACTCATCGAAACCACCCTCTCACACTCCAGTGAATGCCACTGTCTTAGGATCAACCTTGCTTGGTTCCACATTACTTGGGTCCACTTCCCAAGGTCCTCCGTCCACTCGCTCTCCTTTACACGGAAGTGGGGGGCCCACTTCCTCTCAAGGGGGAAGTACCAACCCACCTAGCCCCCCTCCAAGGTCAGGTTTACAGAACACTCCTACCATGGCGGGAGCTAATCCTCAACCAACACTCTTGATGCCATATTTGGCCTCTCTTAACATACCAGATCTAAGCAAACTCACCAATGATCCTATATTGCATGACCCCACATGGCTTGCAATGCCCACCAAACTATCTTCAGACATCCCCAAATTTGAAGGAAAGGCAACAGATGACCTTGCCAACCATGTCATGACTTTTCACCTATGGTGCTCTTCCAACAACATTATGGATGATTCCATCAGACTGCGATTATTTCAACGCACACTCACTGACCCATCAACCAAAATGTATGTAGATGAAAAATCAGAGTCCCATGTGACTTTCGAGTCCTTGGCCAAAGAATTTTTGACCTTCTTCCAATTACCAATCCACCATGACAATGGTTTGGAACTACTCTCTAATTTCAAACAAACCTCAACCACACATATTGCTGATCACATTCATGAGTGGCATAGGCAACGTAGTTTATGCAAAGCAGAAACCACCAAACAACAATGTCTTGATTGGTTTCTTAGATCACTTGTCTCTCTCCTCGGTAAGGATGTAGCTCCCACCTTCCCTCAATCCGAAGAAGAAGCCATCAGTAAGGCTCAACAACATGACCTCATCTATTCACAGTCAAGGTACTTATACACTGTACTTCCTGATCTCCCCAAACCTGTGCTGTTTGGCTAAGACAAACCTGGGATGTCTCACTCAGCAGACAGACTGATTGGTAATACCACTCACCACGGTCCACAACCCCAACAACCATCAATGTATGGAACAACTCAATACTCGCCGAAATATGGGGGCACCTCTTATTACCCCCCACCCCCTTATCAACAACCATACCCTGTTGCTATTCCTCTACCCATCAGTGGGCCACCACCGACACTCCCCATACAACTACCTATTCAAACAAGTTCCGGTACCCCCTCTACCTCAGCTTATAGTACTAGCGAAAGTGCCACGTCTTCCTATGTACCTTACGAATCGTTACCCCCACAAAATCCGTACTTTCCATTTTCGTGTCCCCCACAACCCATGGCTCCCCCACATCCTTATGCTGGGGTGAATTTTGTTCAACCCTCTTACGTTCAACAATATCAAAATTACGAACAACTGAATATGGCAAATCCGACCCATCTGTCGAATAATGCCAAAAAGAAAGGAAGAAACAGGAACAACAACAACCCAAGTCAAGGCGGGAATTAACCCCAGCAGAACCAACCTACTGGGGACAACCTGAACCAAGGGAATCAGAACCCCCATGGGGGTAATAACTATAGGCATCAAGGGAGAAATAACAATAATGTTAAAACCAACTTCCCTTGTGCCCTTTGCGGTAAGTTCGGTCATTATACTCATCATTGCCCCCAAATCACTGATTTCAAACGGCTGAAAGACTCAGGCAGTCTACCACATCCTCCAACACTGCCTACCCCTCAACAGGCTCCACAAAAATACATGCAACAACCCCCCCCAACCGTGATGCAGAATCCCATCTCACACCAAGGTGTGATAAACACCCAACAGGACACACAGCCTCCCCCACCTCAGGTGGGACAGTACCTCAATCCAAACAATCCAGCAGATCGAACGATCCTCCTCACTAATGAGGAAGAAATCCTTCTGCAAACATGCAATTGTCAGTATCATGCACCTGCTGAGTCTCCTCCCATTCCTCCAGATACAATCCCCACACCAATGGGACCCCCGTTGGTGATCCCTCGCCCTAACACAGAACCATCTCTTCGCATCCCTCGCATCCCATTGTGCAGGAATGTCCACAACCCACAAGCTAGGGCAACTTATAATTACAGTTTGGTTGATGACTTAGCACAATCCCCGACTGCCATGTCAGTCTTAGAAGTCCTTCAGACTTGTCCCACTCAGCGAAAATCATTACTTTATACCTTGGGGGCAGTCGACCCTCCAGATACTTGACTCATCACCTTTGATCTCGACAACGGAGAACCTCGCCTTTCCACTTTGATCGCTTTTCAAATCCCAGTAAAAATACAGAACATTACAGTTCATCGGTGTATCATCGATGAAGGTGCATTTACATGCATTATGTCCAAATCTGTATGGCAGAAACTTGGTTCCCCTGAACTCATACCCTCTACCATTACCTTACGAGCTTATGACGACCGAACATCATCTCCTGAAGGGCTCTTCCAAAATGTCCCTGTAGAACTCAGGGGAAAAACTATTCTTATTGACATTGAAGTTATCGATGCCCCACTCGGTTATAATATCCTGTTCGGTCGTAGCTACATGTACACTATGAAGGCAGTTGCATCTTCCGTCTTTCGAACAATGATGTTCCCCCACAATGGGAAGATCGTTACGATTGACCAAGTCTCACATTACGAGCCTAACCCGTCTGCCAATATCGATAACATTCTTCCTCTCATCCACACGAGCCATGATGCATACCCACTCATCGAAACGGGTCTCGAAATTTTCAAAGATCCATCATTGTTAGGAACTTACCATGGAGCACCACCGCTCCTTCATCCTTCCAATCAAGTATGCACCGTATCATCTAACGGAACTGACATAGAGGATACCCTTCCTCCTAGGGAGGCTTCTATCATATCTGACGTCCCACTAGTTGCAGAACTCCCCCCTCACGAGCCTCCTGTGAATTTGTCGACCCCACCAGTCCATGATTTCACCTCTCCCCAAGGCCATATCCCAGTTTGGGAGACAGTTCCCCAAGCCATCACTCAAATCCCCTTCTTTTACCCTCCACCTGGCATCGAAGCTTTCCAAGTATGCCAAAGCTTCCAAAGTGAACCCAGTCCAACTACGTCATCCCTACCGAAAATCACTGACGTCCATTATGTCACAACTTCAGTCAATGAACGTATGAGATGCCCTTTCTCTCTATGTGAATCCCCAGATCATTTTACATACCAGTGTCCTATGATCATTAAATACAGGCAACGCCAATTGACCCTTCTTCAACGACCCATAGAATCGATGATTGACCTTACCTCGTCACTAGAGATTTTTCATCTCATTTCTCCCGAACCTAAGGCCCTCCCAACGCCTCCGTGGTTCTTGGATGACTTATCCGAGGATTCACCCCCAA
Organism: Picea engelmannii; assembly: GCA_009831015.1. Lineage (NCBI taxonomy): Eukaryota > Viridiplantae > Streptophyta > Pinopsida > Pinales > Pinaceae > Picea > Picea engelmannii. Next base: position 318,508 of record ML786576.1, on the reverse strand, counting down.
ATCCCCCCAATTCCCCCACTCATTTCCCTACAGAAATTTTACATCCCACTACCATGGGTACTCTTCAGTACTTCGATATTTGGTTTATGTCGAGCAAACCATCACAATTTCCTTGCGTCGTTCCCCCTGCTTCTTCATCATCAGGGGGCAGCCACATGACAATAGTCACTGATATAAATCTTCACGACCCCTTGTATTCCCACCAATTCCACTGTCATGAGGAAATAATCGAAGAGTTAAACACCCCTGACTACCCATGGGATGCGCTCCACCACCGAGCGCTCTTCTTTCCACAGGAAGCCTCCACGCCCCCTAACCAACACCCCCTATATGCAATCGAAACCAAGGATTTTCTCCCATCGGGGCATATCGACTGGTTCAACAACCCCATTCCTGCCCCTGATGCTTTTGAAGAAGGCAACATGGCCAACATTTCCCCGACCATCAAAGTCGACATTTCCATAAAAAACGACACTGTCGAGGAAATCACTATTGGAGCCGCTTGCACTCCTCAAGAAATCACCGCCTATAAAGCCCTCTTCCAGGAATATCGAGATATTTTTTCTTGGTCATACACAAAAATGCTTGGCCTTGATCCCTCTATCGTCGAACATCACATTGACACCTGGCCTGACATTACACCCGTCCGTAAAAAATAGCGACCACTACACCCATCCAAAGAAACGGCCATCAAAGCCAAAATTGACAAATTACACGCGGCTGGGTTCATCTACCCCATCACCTATACCTCATGGGTTTCCAACCCTATACTTGTTAATAAAAAATAGGGCACCATCCGCGTCTGCACGGACTTTCGTGATCTCAATCATGCATGTCCCAAAGACAACTTTCCAACGCCTTTCATCGATCAAATTATCGATGACTGCGCAGGCCACGAGGCCCTATCCTTCATGGACGGTATCTCTGGTTATAATCAAATCCAAATCTGCCCCGCCGATCAATACAAAACCGCATTCACTACCCCTTGGGGTACTTTTGCATATCGTGTCATGCCGTTTGGCCTAAAGAATGATGGCTCAACTTTCCAACGGGCTATGACATACATTTTTCATGATCTGGCTCATATCATCCTCGCATACTTGGACGACTTCACAGCTCGATCCAAGAAACACACCCAACAACTTGATGATTTACGGATCATCTTCCAACGGTGCCGTCAGTACAACATCCGCTTGAATCCCCTCAAGTGCGTATTCTGCGTCACCGCGGGGTGCCTCCTCGGATTCATCGTTTCCCAAAGCGGTATTACCATGGATCCCCTCAAAGTCCAAGATATCACTGAAATTCCACCTCCCCGGAATTTACGTCAACTACAGAGCCTACAAGGCAAGGCTAACTTTCTACGACGATTTGTCCCAGACTACGCCACTCGCGCACACGGTTTCCTTTGCTTACTACGTCACGACATCCCATTTTACTGGGATGAACATGCCCAAAATTCATTTGGCAATCTTAAAATGGTGCTCTCCAACGCCCCTATAATTCGTGCACCTGACTACAATCGCGACTATATCCTCTACATATCAGTGTCAGCTATTTCAGTAGCAGGAGTTCTCGTTTAGCTAGGTGATGACAACCGTGAGCATGTCATTTATTACGTTAGTAAAAACCTCTCGGGTCCACCCTTGAAGTATAAACACAAAGAGAAGCTAGCTCTTGCAGTCCAGAAACTACGTCACTACATTCTTCTTCGCACAACTAAGGTTGTAGCAGATTCCAACCCTATGCAGTACTTGCTCAATCGTCAACAAATTAACGACAAATTTACCCGATGGATCGTTATCCTTCAGGAGTACGATCTTTAATTCTCAACACCCAAGAGCAAGAAATCTCTCGTTCTCGCCGAACTCGTCATGACCCTCCCCTCTAACACAACCAGTGCCCCTGTCAATACCGACTTTCCCGACGAACACCTCTTTTACATCACTTTTGATGATCCTTGGTACGACGACCTCCTCATCTACCTCCAAACTCAAAAGTTCAGTAACCACCTTTCATGAGATGATCATCGTCGTATTCGCCACTAGGCCCCCCGCTACCTCCTAATCGGAGACATCTTATACCAGTGAGGGGTCGACACCATTCTTCGTTGATGCCTAACCATTGACGAGGCCGATAGAGTCTTGAATGACTACCATAGCGGCGCATGCGGGGGCCATTTTTCGGGAATATCCATTGCTCAGAAGATTATCTGAGTAGGTTAATTTTGGCCTACCTTGTTTCACGATTGCATTTACTCCATGAAACGATGCGAGAAGTGTCATCTTTACGCCAACAAAGACTGAGCACCACCTGCTCTTCTTCATCCAGTCATCACTGCCGACCCTTTTTGTAAATGGGGCATCGACTTCATGACTTGTAATCCTCCCTCTAGCAATGGACACAAATACATTATTGTCGCAGTCGATTACTTCACCAAATGGGCGGAAGCTATGCCCACCTTCAACAATACCGCTGACACCGCATCACATTTTTTCTTTAACCACGTCATCTCTCGCTTTGGAGTACCACTCCAACTAGTTTCCGATCACGAGAAACACTTCGAGAATGAGATTTTCGTTGAACTCTCATCTCGGTTAGGATTCTCCCACGAGTTTGCCTCACCATATTACCCTCAGTCTAACGGACAGGTCGAAGCAGTCAACAAGGTCCTCAAGACCATGTTACAGCGCATGGTTAATAAACATAAGACCAATTGTCATCATATGTTATTTTCTGCACTATGGGCTTACCGTACAGTTATGAAAACAGATACTGATTTCACACCATTTCATCTAGTCCACGAGGTTGAGGACACTCTTCCCATCGAGTGTGAAATTCCCACCTTACGCACCGCAATTGAGCTACTACCTGACACTGCTCCAATGGAGCAGCGCTTGCTGAACTTAGAGTCCTTGTATGAAGATCGTCGATCCTCATTACAGAACAATGAGGCAGCTAAAAAATGATCAAAGGCCACCTTTGATCGACATGTCAACCTTCGCTCATTCCACGAAGGCGACCTCGTCCTTGCCTACGATATCGCTCACGATACCTTTGGTCATGGAAAATTCGAGTCACTATGGCATGGCCCCTACATCATCCAACATTGCCTCACCAAAGGCGCATACATCCTGGCCTCTCCTGAAGGCCTCTCTCTTAAAGAATCCATCAATGGGTTATACTTAAAGAAATTTTATGCTTAAACGTAGTCATTCTACTTTAGGTTATTTCTTTTATAGTGTTTTTAATCTTTTTTCCATCCCTTACGTCTAAAACTATTATTTATGCTACTGACAGATGCTTCCTCCACCGACCTACCACACCAGTTACGCCGACGACGCCAACCGTTGGACACAAAATCTCGCTTTAGCCGCTTGGGCTCTCTACACCCCCTCACATGAAATGCTCCATTCGAGCGACATATGTTTGGGTTCAACGACCAACAACCAAACCGAATACACTGCCGTCATTGGCCTCCTGGCCGATGCCCAGCATCATCGTATTCGTCACCTTAGCGTCTTTCTTGACTCTCAACTAGTCGTTCTCCAGCTCAACAATGTGTATCGCATATGCGATCCTTGCCTCTTTCGCAAATACTTGCAGGTTAGACTTTTATCTCGACATTTTGATTCCATTACATTTACACATATTCCAAGACAATTGAATCAAATTACAGATAACTTAGCTAATATTGTGTTAGACTGACATATATCACATCAAGATACCTCTACACATGCATAAACATATCAACAACCTGTCACAACATATATAGATTAGACATCATCAACACATTAACAAAACATATGTAAACACCACATAGATCTCAAAATGTATACTCATGTATATATAAAATGGTCCACAGTGCCATCCAAGTGTTTACATATAAAAATAAAAGTATCTGCAGGCCAGTGAAGCACCTCTGTACAAAATGGGCTCATCAACCTATATACAAAAATACAAAAGTATATAGAGCACCACTCAAGGTGCCTCTAGAGCACCACCTCCTGCCCCTCCCTCAGGCGGTGGTCCCCCACCCACTACTGGTCCCTCCTGACCAGGAGGTAACCGTCCGGTCATAGAAGCACATGCTACTGTTGCCCATCGTACCACGGCCCGCCATGGCGGCAAAATCCCCACACACTGCTATAGGATACCCTCATCCTGGATACGTGACCACATGCCCTAAGGCACGCCCTGTAGCACCGCCTCCAGGCGGCGACGAATGTCCTCAAAATATGCTCTGACATCCGCTGGAGGAGTATGTGATGGCCTGAACCCTAGGTCATCAAACCGACATCTCCTCGCTGCTCTCTCAGGATCAGCTGGTCTCACCTCAACGTCCTCACGCCGATGTCTCTCTCTGACCCACGACTGTCTCCCCGGCTCCTGGCGAGCCAACGCCCTCAACAACTCAACCTCGTGCTCGCGAGGTGCTACATCTACACATACAAACCAACAACAGATAATATCAACGTCTATATCATATACACATGTCATGCTATCTCAAAAAACATATATATAAAACTCACAAACATACCTCGATGGTCAAAAACCTCCCCTGGAGGTAACACCATGTTCGGATCCTCCCGTAAGTCAACACCGGCATAGAGGAACTGCAATATCACCTGCGGCATCTGCCGCCACACCTGCGCCGCCTCAGCTGTAAAGAAGTGGCCGCCCTCGCCACCACCGTGGCGAAGCAAAACAATCGACCACCGCTTTAGTCACGACTCTCGCGCCCTAGGCACATCCAATAAAATTCTAGGGCACAACATAGGCACCCTCTCTAAAAACAAGGCCACTAGGATGGACCCAAAGACAAACTCTCCTGTATCCGTGGAGCGACAGTGGTCCAACTACCCTACCATCCTGGCATGCAGCGTAAGCCCCCAAGTGAAGTGCTCACCAACCAATACCCTCTCCATCACACACAGCTGACCACCACTGATCTTTTGCATCGCAAGGGACCCATACACTCTCACAATCATCGCTGCTATACAGGGATGTGCTAGAGCATCCATCGCCCTAATGCTCACAACAGTGCTCGACATAAAGTTCGCCCCCGAACAGTACCTCCGACCCACTGTCACTAGCGCCACATCCCCAGGTAACACCGGCTCTGCTGGTAGGGGCGTTCCTCGAAACGGGAGCCCAGTCAAAAAATATATGTCCTCCACCACAGTGAAGGCAATCTGCTCTCCGCGCACTAAGAAAGAATGCAGGTCTGGACTCCACATCCAGATAAGGAACTGCAGGAGATACTCCTGCGCTCGTATCAACGAGCACTCAAAAAACTTCAGCAGCCCACAGGCTGCCAAAGTAGCACATACCCCCAGATCCTCAATCGCCACAACATCTCTCAGCTGGGACCAATCCCTCTCTCGCCAACCAATGGGCATCGTGCCAAATGATCGCCTGCAGCCACATAAAACAGTCCTAAGTCAGCCAAATGGACCATAAACAACATTAAAAAGATAAGTTTTACACCCGTCAACTGTGCCTCCAAGGCGCGACTGTTTAACCCACAGGCACGCACACATGTGCGCCTGTTCACTCCACAGGCGCGCACATATGCGCACCTGTCCACTCCACAGGTGTGCACTTAGGCGCACCTGTCCATCCTTCAGGCGCGCATGAATGCGCGCCTGCTCAACATACAGGGGCACCTTCATGCGCCCCTGTCACGAACACAGGCACGCATTAAAGCATGCCTGTCCAATACACAACCACACACACATGCACAGTTGTGCAACCAACAAACACGCACATAGTACACGCCTTTGTCCCCCTTACAGGCACCCCCATACGCGCCTATCCGGAGGGCAGGTGCGCACTTGTGCGCACATACTTCCGGATCTCCTGTGCACATGGGGGACCACACCCATAAAACCCCCTGTACGACCCTCCGTACAACCCCTGCCCAAAAATGGAACCCCTATTTCTATGCAGGATGATCAGACCACTAACCTGAAGCTCACTGGTCCTCGATCAGATGCCTCGTCCTCCCAGAATCTCCAAATCTCCTCTAAAAACGTCTCGTCCAGTCACTATAGCATCAAGTACAAATGAGGTGGCAATGTGGGCCCTACAACTATATATAGGCCTTTTCGCCAAACTTCCACTCACCATTCCGGGAGCTCCAGTTGTCCATTTCTCGATCTGTCTTCAACCACAGGATCAACATCCCGTCATCTACATCACGACAGTCCCTGGGCCTCTTTTTATTCTGAGCCCCTGGGACACAATTTTTTTTATATATACCCCGACCAGGTACGCATGCGCATATTCAAAATTATCAAATAAATGCTCGTATGTTCGATTCTCTTCAGATATTGTTCACGTCAGGTATTTGGTTTTCAGGTGTTCAGGGACTTGGTCATCATACATAAACGCAACCCCTTCAGGTATATACTCAACACTGACATGTAGTCATTCCCTCTGAATCTCACTTGCATCTCCAGTCACACCCTTTGACATTTGCCTCTAGGATCTCCATTTCCCACTCTGCAGTACCAACACCTCCATTTGCATCTTCGGTACTGTCACCCAGTAACGCACTCCCCCACATGAGTTGTCCTATTCATAGCACCCTTTTGCACATTGACACTCATGCTGTTTTTCAACCCTATTAGGGATGGGAGTCCCGATAGTCTTCCATTATGTCGCGAATCAACGACATACTCATTCTCCTCATTTTGCTAGCTTTCCTACCGGACTCCCAGATTATCTCTTCAAGGTTCTATTTTTGACTACACCTCCACAGTATCATGAACCCTCCATTTCATCCACAATCAGTTTGCCCATCTGCAAATTTTCCTTCATTTCACCTACCTTATACAGAAACCCACCCATGGGGCCCCCACCCTCCACTAGTTTTCCAAGCAAATTGTTCCCTCCCGGGCCAACCATGTTACATTGGGGCACCTGTTTCTGTATTTGTACACTTATCCCAAAGTATTCTTTATTTATTGTACAAACGCCTTTGTTTCCAGCATTTACATTACCTTTTTGTCGTCACCTTTGGTGACCTTCTTCCCTTTTTGGCAAGCGTAACCCATGTCGCCCTTGGTTGGGGCACTCTTTATCATCTACCCTTATTGACATCGTTCATATCCTCTGAGTATCCCATAGGCCACTTACCTCTACCCTCTGAGTTTATTCACTTTGACCCGCCTCTGGCACAATTTATCCCACGTCTTGTTGTCCCCTTGACACTCGACTTAGTTGAACGGTTGCGGCCATTTATACTTCGCATATACCCCCAACCAAGAACAGTCTTGAGTCTCCATACATCTTGACTTCGACCATGTACCTCCTCCAGTTTCTAACCTCACCTCGTAGATTTCACGAATCCCTCTGCTTTTGGGAGTCGCGTCTCCCTTTTGTCGACATCAATACATTTTTCCAGAAGGGCGACAATATCTTGACTCTCATTACCTTACCAATGAGAGCTCTCGGACGGCACAGAGAGGACCACAATTGATCCCTGTTGTCGTTGACCCCCGTAACATTCGACACCAACACTTTCTCATGTTATGGTGGGTCTTACTTTGCAACTATTGCAGTTATGTCTTATATTCGCCGAAGACCTCTGAACTTGGTTAGGCTATCAATGCCTACAGAATCCGTGATACTTCTTACAGATCTCACTGCTTACTGTTCAAAGTATGTTCCTTCGCAGAATTGTCTTCTGCCTTTATCACGACCGCCCCCAAGGGCGCTGCAATTGTCTACATCAACACTTCATTCCTCTTTTTGAGTTACATGACACGAGCATGGGGCATGCCCGCCTCGTTTGTACACAGTTTATTTTTACACACCTTATGGAAGGTTGGGTTTTACAAGTTCTCTTCTCCCTCGAATGGGGCACTCTTGACAACCCCACTATCGCTCTCTCTTACAACAACACTCTCAGTAGAAGAAAATTTGATGGATTTCGGCTATACGTATGCTCCTAACCTCATTCATCAGGGGGCATCTGTTATCACTGAAATTTCATCCGCAAATGGTTACAAGAATTCAACATCGTCAAACAGTTATGAGGTCACCCATGGACTCGAATTACCACAAAAGCATTCCCAAAGGGTCAAAACTATACAACTAGTGCAAAAATTAAAGGGCGCTATGAAGACACAGGGCGCACGTGCACATGCGCAAAACAAAAATGCAAGATTCGCGCACATGCGCGACTGTTGTCGCAAAAAGCTGTGCACCTAAGAAACGATGCATTTACGAGAGTGGTTGGCCTCCCACCCACTTCTGGTTCAACTTCCAAGTTGATTTGACACTCAAATCTGAACTGGATTCGACTGGGTGGATAGTCAAAGACCTAGAAATTCCCTAATTAGCCTCTTTACACACTACAAACTAATTGGACAATACCTCAAAGGAATGCTATAAAAAGGCCATGGATACACTTCATTTTTCAAGGAATTCATAGAAAAGTTATGCTGCCATTATTCTCTTGAGGAATCTTCTATCATTTCCAAGAGTATACTTGCATCATTGTATTGGGCAATCCATCTCATCCCTTGAGTGGATTAGCAAAGAATTATTTCACCATTTTCATTTTCATTTTCAAAGTTGTAAGAAGAGCTTATTTGTGGGGGTCCAAGAGCCCTCCCTTGGAGGAAGAAGGGACTCATAGTCCCCTTACTTCTCAGTGTTTTCTTTCACTAATATTAGCCTTATCATTGGTGACATGGGTCTCATTATTTCTTTTGTCCTTATGTCCCTATGTTTATCAATTTAGTTGTTGTTTTATTTCTTAGTTGTTGTTTTATATTGCTTTCTCTAACCCTTTTCCTTGCAGCTGTCCTGCTTAGCAAACCCTACTAAGCTTGCAAGCACCTCTATTTTGCTCACTAAGGTGACGAAACAGGGGCAACATCTGGTATTCCTTCAACCATTCTTCTGAGAAAAGGTAATGCTTGATAATTAATATGAGCATACCTTCTATGCCAAAGCTCATTAGGGTTGACTTTGTCATGTACGAGAGCTTCTTCATTTTGTTCTAGTAATCTATACAGATTTCCTTCACGACTTCCAATAACCCTA
>ML786576.1:297853-309348 GCA_009831015.1 Picea engelmannii | reverse complement strand
GACGATCTAGGATCGACGCAGGTTGCACCACAGTGGCATGCGACATTTTCGCAGATTGCTCAGTATTAAGGGTGTGACGATATTTGTACAAAGGAAAACAAGAAATTTCTCGAAGGTTCTAGAATAGAATCTTCGAAAGGATGAAGTGGTCTCTAATCGGTTTGGATATCACCCGCTTTTCTGATTTAGTGGGATCATCTTAATCCCTTCATCCCTTCCCCTTCACTCTATATAAAGAGGGATCTCTCATGAGAAAAGTTAGTATAGTTTATGTGTGAAGAATTCTACTGAAGATTGTGCTTGTGATAGCTTTGTTTTAGCATTCCAAGTGAGGTTGTATGTAGTCTTCATCAAAATCATTGGAGCAAGAAGTGTGTGTGTTGAGGCAAAGGGCCATTGGAAGGGACCTTGCAACATCAAGAAACGGGTTGTATTCTCCACTTTCATCAATATAATACAGTAATACATTTCTTTCATATAAAAGTGTCTCCATTTTTATTGCATAATTCCTTGATCTTATGCATAGGTTCCATTAGAATATATATATCGGTGCTCTTTCTTTGTTGGTTTGTGTTTCTCAACAAGTTCAACATCCCACAAGTATTGAGATGGAGCAAGGATGACACTAGCAAGGATCAAACAAAGTGTAAATGGTATGTTATTTATCCCTCATTAAGCTAGTATACATTACAATGGAAACCTAAGGAAAAGTTTGTATTATGTCATGTTTTGTTCTAATTTCTTGTTGAAGTTAGGGAGATTAGTTTGTGTCAGCACTTACCAATTCGTCTAGTAACACCACCTAAATTAAATGTCAATCAATAACATGGTTAGAATCATGTACATACTTTTCAGCAAAGAGACATGAAATACAATATGCACATTCATGGAAGCAAGAAATGCAAGCATGTATGCAGTTGGCCCTATTATGTCCAATATCTCAAATGAACCACAAAATATGTCTACTAGCTTGGTACAATTGTCCAACTTTAATGAGTTCTTCTTGGGCTTCACTTTCAAAAGCACATGCTCTCCCACTTTAAATTATCTAATTGTCATGTTCTTATATGCATAACTCTTCTTTATATCGTGTGTTGCCTTCAAATTCTGCTTAATTCTAACCATCTGGTCTTCCATATCCTTGAACAATTTTGGTCCAAGTACTACTTTGTCTATTGGGTTTCCCAACTCATTGGAGTATTGCATTTTCTCCCATACAAAGCTTCAAATGGGCTCATATTCAACAAAGCTTGGCACCTATTATTGTAGGCAAACTCAACCAAATGCAAATAATCTTCCCACTTAGATGGTTTATTCATCACATACATTCTCAACATGTCTTCGATCACTTGGTTGACTCTCTTTGTCTTCCCATTTGACTGTGGATGGTATGTTGTACGAAAGTTCAGATTTGTGTCAAATCCCTTAAATAATCGTCTCCAAAAGTTTGAAGTAAACTTTGTATCTCTGTATGAGACAATTGCCTTGGGAATTCCATGCAACCTAGCAATCTCCCTCATGTAAATTTCTGCAATATTGTTTGTTGTATGAGTTGTTTTCATGGGTACAAAATGAGCATCTTTCGTCAATTTATCAACAACTACCATTATTGAATCATGTTCTCTTGTTTTCCTAAGCAGCTCAGTGATAACATCGATGGTTACCACTTCCCATTTCTTCTCTGGAATTGGCAATGGTTGTAGCAAACCTATTAAGTGTCTATGCTCAACTTTCACTCTCGAACATTCCATAGATCTAGCAATGTAATCAGCGACATCCTTCTTCATTCCAGGCCAAAAGAATTCGCTTCTTACTACTGCAATTGTTTGATGATAACTAGGATTTCCAACATATGGAACATTATGCATTTCTCTTGACATCAAATTCCTAAGTTCTTCGGAACTAGGAACATAAACTATGTTCTTATGCATAAGGAATCCATCATCTTTAATCTCACACCCTTTGAATTTATATTGTACATTGTCTTATTGTAAATTCTCTTTTACCTGTAGATAATGTTGGTTTGTAACAACAACATAAAAAAATTTGTTGTTTAAATATGATTGGTGCATACTAATGGTTGTAGCATGCATGAGAGGTATCCCTCTACTAAGTGCATCAACAACTTTATTCTCCTTTCCCTTGATATGTTTGATGTCAAAATCATACTCACTTAAACATTCTAGCCACCTCGTTTGTCTAGCATTCAAAGTTGGTTCCTCAAAGAGATATTTCAAACCACTGTGCTCTGTCCTTAATTCAAATTTATTCCCCATTAAATAATGCATCCACCTCTTCAAGGCATGAACTATGGCAACAAGCTCTGGATCATGCTTGGCATAGTTTCTCTCATGTTTTTTAAGCTTTTTGAACTCATAACTAATGGCATGTCCATTTTGAATGAGGACTCCACCAAATCCCTCTTTGTATGCATTTGTACAAACCACAAAATTCTCATTTGGGTCAATAATCTTTAAAATAGGTGCACTGGTAAGTAATTATTTCAACAAATTAAAATTGTTTTCGCACTTTGTTATCCATACAAACATAGTCCCCTTCTTTTGCAAAGAAGTGATGGGATGAGCAATCTTAGAGAACCCTTCTATAAAACTTTTGTAGTATCTGGCTAATCTCATAAAAGATATAACTTCTGAAACATTCTTTGTTGTTGGCCACCCTCTAATGGCTTCAATATTCTCTGGATCTACAACTATTCCTTGTTCTGAAATAAGGTGCCCCAAATAATGGATCTGCTCTTGGTAAAAAGAACACTTCCTTAGCTTGGCATACAACTAATGTTCCCTCAATACTTACAGCACCAATCTCAAGTGATGTTCATCCTCTTCCTCCAACTTAGAATAGATAAGTATGTCATCCAAGAATATGATGACAAACTTATCCAAATAATTTCTAAATATCATTCGTTAAACACATAAAGACGGTGCATTGGTCAGTCCAAAAGGCACCTCTACAAATTCATAATGTCCATACCTAGTTCTAAAGGTTGTCTTACCAATGTCTTCTTCCTTGATTCTTACTTGATGGTATCTGGATCTCAAATCTATCTTTGAAAATATATTTGCTCCTCCTAGTCAATCAAAGAGGCCATCAATTATGGGCAGAGGGTATGTGTTATTCACTGTGGCTTTATTCAATTGTCTAAAGTCAATACATAACCTAGATGCCATCCTTCTTTTTCACAAGTACTAGTGCTCTCCAAGGCGAAACACTTGGACGTATGTACCCTTTCTTCAACAATTCTTCCAGATGCATTTGTAATTCTTTTAATTTTGGTGTGCTCATTCTACAAGGTGTCTTTGATACTAGGGCATCTCATGTTACTAAGTCAATAAAGAAATATATTTCCCTCCTTGGTGGCAATCCGGGTATTTCTTGGAATACATCTTCAATTTCTTGCAATACTGAAAAATCTTCAAGGCTTGGTCCTTTTGTCTTTTAGGATTCCTCTACATGCACTGCATACAATTGACATCCTTTCCTGAAACATCTCTTCAGTTGCAAGGCTGAAATCTCCCTTATAGAAATGGGTCTTGGGATTCCTTTCATAATGCTTTGTTTTTCTTCTCCATCCAGGAATGTAAATGTTTTGTCATGACAATCTATGACAACATGATGTTTGTCCAACCAATCCATTGCAATTAGGATGTCATAAGATCCTAATGGTATGATATTCATATCAACAACTGCATTGACTCCATTCAAATTTAGTGGACAGCCTCTAACTGTCTCATTGATCCTTCTTTTGGTTCCAGTGTCTAGTTGAACCAAACTTGATTTTTCGAGCTTACTTTTCTCCAAATGTAATTTGTCCAGTACTTTAGGATCAATGTAAAAATGGCTTGCTCCTAAATCAATTAAGATAACAAAAGGTTAATTAATGATCTTACCTTCCACTTCAATGATATGGGATTGGTATTTTACTTGTCGATCTTCTAAGGCTACATATATTCTTGGAATACTTCCTATATCTTCTACTATAGTAGTGTCTTGGATGGTGTGCATGGCCTTCACTTTATCTCCTCTATGTAGGCAATCCTTATGTGGTATTCTTTGCATCCCCAAGATTGGATTGGTGGTCTTTCCCTTTCTCCCATGGAGTCTTCTTTCTTGGATTCCTACTTAGCAGACTGATCTTGTTGATTTGTATTTGGATTATTTTTGTTGAAAGGAGGTTTGAATCCCTTCCTTCTCTGACCAGACTTATCCTTTTTATCCTTCCAAGACTTTTGCAAAGGTTCTCTTCCCTTGCCTTGCTCATACAAGTACTTATCCTTTCTAATGGTTTCTGTCAAAGTTCAAGGCTCATCATATTGAATCTTTTCTTTATAAAAAGATGGCAGTCAACTAAAAAATCTGTGTATTTTCAACTTCTCATCCTTGATAAATCCCACATACTTCAACAATCCCAAGAATTTACTTTCATATTCTCCCATGGTCATGCTCCCCATATTAAGTTCAAATAACTCTTGCATCTTCTTGTCATAATAGTGCTTTGAAAGATACTCTTTCTGAAAATACCTCTTGAACTGCTCCCAAGTGATCATGTTCTCATTGATGTGTTCAACTTGCTTCAATTGTTCCACCACGTAGCAGTTTTTCCATGGAAATGGTAAGTGGCAATTATGACTTCTAGATTAGAGGAATAGTTGTGCAACTAAAAAAAATCCTAATTCTAAGCAACCAAGTTTCAACATCATCTTCCATTTCTCTTTCGCCATCAAAAGATGGTGGCTTAAGCTTCCCCATCTCTCCTTGTAAACCATCCCACTCATGTCTTCTTCTTTGATGTTTGAAATGAGACACTTCTGGACTGCTCCTTGAATCCTTAGATGCATAAGACTTCCTAGTTGAGTAAGGAGGTGTGTGATGTCTATGAATTCCACTAACCCTTCTTGAGTGACTAATTGTTCTGTAGTTATCTATTATTTCATGTTGTCTGCCTTCTACACCTGTCTTGAACCTGATCCGTTCCTTGATTTTTTTCACAAATGATTTAGGATTTGCATCATTTGGGCATTTAATTGGTTATGTTCTTTCGTCATCTTTTCATTATCTACTTTGTAATTCTACACTTCTATTCTCAAACTTCTCACAGTTTCTATTAAGGTTTATGGTTCCACTCTGCTCCTGTGACCATTAGATTATGTCTCTGCATTTCCAACACTGGTATTCTAACCTTTGGCTTCTCTCTCATGACTATAGGCTTCCTCTCCTTCCTCCATTTCTCGAATCTGCATTCTTAACTTGAACTAATATGTTTATACCCTTAATTCTGCAAGAAAGTGTGCATGCAGCATAATTTTTGTTAGATAAAAAATATATATATATGGATACACATATCTGGAAAAAGGATTGCAAAATTTATATAATTTTTCTTGTTTTTTAAGGTCACTAGTCATCTTCTTCCCAGTTGAATGTGATCTCTACTGCTCAGAACAATTGTTTGGGTGCATAATTGGATTCCTTTCTCTGAGAACTTTCTAGCAACTATTCGTTTGCTCAATTCTGAGCTTGAAGCAAAAAGTTATGCCTTTCTGAAGTTTCTAGTATTTTTTCCCTTCTGCAAAGGTCTCTCTAGCTAACGTGGCATCCACATGGACCCCTTCGACGTGTACTGGATCACATAGCAGATGACACAACCACTGAAATAACATCGACATGGAAACTGACGTGGCCACCAGGATATCGAGATGTCAATGAGGAGGCAACTTGAAAACTTCTGAGGGTCTGAGGGTCCAATATCGGCCCACCGGGGCACCAACCCACCAAGCTATCGGGATATCGGGATATCGCTGAGGAACGAGACTTGAAACTTCTGGGGGTTCGATATGGGCCCACTAACCCACCCCTCACAGACTTCCCTCCTGAGCTTAATCAATGGCCAAGATCGTTCGGCCTCCCAAATCCGACAGTCGACACTTAAGACGTTGAGGTGGGGGTCCAACTGACACCTGCCACACATAGCACCTTATCCTTGTGACATGTGGGATAACCACAGTGCTACACATTGCACTGGCATGGCTCTGACGAGACAAATAACATGGCACTAGTCACATGTCACCTTTTTCTTCCTTCTGATGTTTTTCCGCCTGACGCGACATCCACATGTCTTGGATGTGGCAGATGATGTGGCCAACAGCCCACAGACGTATCGAGATATCCAGACATCACTTAGGGACGAGACTTGAAAATGTTTTAGGGTCTAGGGGTCTGATATGGACCCACCAGCCCACCAAGATATCGGCTCCCCACACATGACACCACTTAGATTTTTTCAATGTCCGGTATCCGTGGCATAGGCCCACTGGGCGCACCAAGGGATCGGCCCATCAATCAAAAGTTTACATTGAGCGCGGACTCTGCAAGGTTCTGTGACTCTTTCGTGCTTCATGCACAAGTAATACATGGTTCCCCTTTTTATTATAAATCGCTTAGTCCAGAATTCCCCATGCATGTGGGATAAAAGAAAGATAACTCTCCATCGAAAATCAACAATAAAGAACCCACACGGAGGCGAGATCGACGATCATTGAGCATCGACTTCTAAGAGGCATAATTGTCTCTTATATTGTTCAGATCACGAAGGAGATCRTTGGGAGATCAAGGATGTGGAGGATCAACTTGGATCCAGTCCTAAGGTTGAAAAACAAAGTTTAAACCACAAAAATCCCCCCCCCCCTCCGACGTTGTCCAAGCCATTAACTTCATTTCACTTCCCCAACTTATGTCATGTCATGTAGCAGGCCCCTCGAAGGTCTGGTGCCATAAACCAATAGCTCTGATACCAATTTGTGRCGTCCCCAACCTACAAGGTTAGGAACGTTATTGCCAAAAYGCCCTCCAAGAYGCTATGATACCAAACTGTGATGTACCCAGCCACCAAGGTTGTGTCACGATACCTCAAGAACCTCTTCTTGAACTGATTTCGAATATCTAATACCAACAACTAAATAAAGAAGCATGAAATAACACTTGCAGTTATCAAGATTCATGTTAAACTATAAAAGAAAGAACAATATGCCATGCACAGCAATAACCAGTGAGTAGACACATTATTAATGCATATATTAGAGATAATAATCAATACACAACAGAAATAATTATGTATAATCAAAGAAAACCATGATAGAGAGCACTTATCTTTAACAAAACCAATCACCAACTGGTTGCAAACCAAGGGCGTTTCACCCAACCTTAGACGTTGTTGTTCCAATTCTCAGCAACAAGTCACCCTCGAGCCAAGGCTATGAATCCATAAGGACGGGTTCAAGATGACACTCAACTTCCCAAACCAATCAACACTCAAGTTCTCAAAGGTTTCTTAATGCACAGCAATCCAAAGTTCATCGGCTCTCTTATCCTAGCCTGCACCACCCAAGAGAATGAACCCCCTTCTCTGCCACATAGTTCCTCAAGTTGTCCACCTCCTTCCAAGGCTCCAGTGCATCTAGTCGAGAATCTCAATATTGGAACTCTCCAGAACTCACAATTGTGACAAGGCTTATCAAAATGTCAATGCATCCATGCACTCGTACATCAATTCCTTACAGGATATACACTAGTTACTTACATCCAATAAACAATGGCTCTTCTCTTCCCCTGATTCATTTTCCATGCCCTAGACCTAGAGCAAGAATGAACGAGGAACGAAAAAACTGAATGAGTGATTAACCCCCAAAACAATTAAAAATAGGGCTTTTGTATCCAAGCGCCCAAGGGCCAGTGTGGTCTCCCCAAAAGACTCATGCGCCCCCCCCCCCAACACAACATGGGTGATAATTAATTAAAACAAAGCATAAAAGTTTAGTCCCTCAATTTCACCCTCGCGTGGAATCATAGTCCCCTATAACTCTTGTCCTTGTTTGTCTCGCAACCAGCGATGTATTTTATTATTAATGGTAATGAAAGTATCACATTTCCTAGGCACTCTGGCCTCTTTTAATTGTTCAGGCACTCTAGCCTTTCATCAAGTAAACAAAAATACATTATTAATTTGGGGACTCAAAACCAAGGAATTCGATGGGCTTGTTGATGGAATTCACAAGATTTCCACATGCATCCATCATCTCTCTAATCTCATAGATAGTAAAATTCTTGTTGGCGGAACAACAATATCAAAGGATGAGGAAACTCGTTTTGATGTTGATGATGCATCTTTATACCACTTTGAAACTTGGTTTGAAGGATAATATGAAGCCCTTGGAGAAACAAGCCAAAAGAACTTTTTCATCAAATCATTTGCACCAAAACTCTAGCCTTCAATTCCTTAAGTTGCACAATTTACATAATATATAGTTTAAGTTTAAATAATATATAGTTTAAGATAGTACGTCCTTGTATTTGATTTTTATTGGACCTCTACCCATGTATGATGTTGAATGTCATGGTGAGGATTGTATAATTATAGAAAACAAAATAAAAATTTAGGGAATTTAATGAAAGAATAATTGTTGAGATTTGGGGAAAAAAGAAGACTGCTCTACAATTGACATAGGTATTTACTAAAGAAAGGAAATCTTCATAACCATGGTTCTGTTAGAAAGTAATGGATGTGTTCGTTTAACCATAGACAATATAGCAATATTGTCACCCAGCCATAGGCCGAAGCCACTCCCGAGCACCTTAACCTTGACAGAGAATGATTCTAGAAGCAAACCAAAAGACAACCACAGCTAATGCATAAAGATGACCAAGACTGGTCAGAAAGTCCAACCATAACCAACAGAAAGTTCGAGCCTGAACCATGAAACCAGATTGCGACAGTTGTCGGTTGTAGCTGCTACCCAGACTTGCGCACTAGCCCAGTTCCTGCAAAGCACACTTCTTCCCAGGTGCAATTCTGAACAGTGTATACAAAATGAGGTCTAGCTACTTGTATTTATATTATTTCCTGAGTTGTCTGGGCCGACTTCTCATTCTGGAGACTAAATACTTAATATTAATTATTTCCTTGAGTCAACTTGTCTTCTAGGGTTATGTTCAATGCTTTAGGGTTACTTCTTGCTTCCCGGAATATTCTAATCTCCTCGGGGTTACACATGGAGGTAAATACCTCCCGCAACTACCATAATATCAACACTCCCTCCTAGCTAGGGAGGTATTGAAGGCAATGGTCTTGAGCACAAACATACCATTCAACCGGTAGCATCATCATAGTCGTATAAATTATCTCATGATTAGGTCATGAGCACCATCATCACTATTAGAGTCATCTAACAACATCAATTGCATCATCTCTCGAAACCATGCTCCATCTGAGTAATCAGACATGATGTTGAATAAGTCACTCACTCCAAGGAATGATACAAAAACCATTCTTCTAATCGGGTCATATGTCCTAGAAGAATAAATGCCCTGGATCATTTTTCGTCTAGAGAATGTCTGTCCATCAGTACACTGATCATCCATTTAGTTGATAATCATTTTCAACACTATTGCTAGTTTACAAGGCAATCAGAACAATGTCATTCAATAGAACACAACTATGTCTATCCATAGTAGTACATAACTACAATCCAGTGGTACACTACCACACCAAGTAGCACACAACTACTTAATCAGTGACACACAGTCACAACCAGTGGAACACATCCACCACAGTAGCATACATCTATTGTCCAGAGACATACAGTCTCCATAGCAATTATATCATCTGATATCAACCTGCACAGAGAAACAATGTCATGATATAAACTGAGTCATATGGGCCATTCTTCCACTCACATTTGTGAGATTTGGAAGAGCATCTGCCCTTAGAAGGTAAAACATTATTCATGAGCTACTGGACTATTCTTCTCAAGCATAGAAGAATAACTATCATGATTTATGAGCCTGGACCATTCACCTATCTAGGTCATTCCTCCAGCACTAAACAAAGTGCAACCTGGAGAGAATGAGCCTGCCCTAGATAATGTATGTCCCTGATTGTTGAACCTGGACCATTCACCTATCTGGGCCATTCCTCCGGCACTAAACAAAGTGCAACCTGGAGAGAATGAATCTGCCCTAGGGAATGACTATCCGAACCATTTCCTAAGGAAATGATTGTCCTGCACCAACCTCCAAAACGGTCCATTCTTCGAAACTACTCACAACTGTGAGCTTCGAAAGAATGATTGTTCGACGAGGCGGACCAGTCTTCTTGACCACTACTGAGAGTGACTGCCAAGAAGAGAGATTGTCCTAGACCATTCCCCCACACTGGCCACAAGGGGAATCGTTGTCTATGGTACATCAGCTATCCATCGAACCATTTACATTACGAAAATGATCGTTCGATCTGGACCATTTTCCGAAGTTGAAAATGCATGTTCATCAGAAATCTCAAACCACTTTCCGAATTGGAAAGGAATTGCTCATCCTGGACCATTTTTCGAACTTGAAAAATGATTGTCCATAAATTAATAGCACATCAGTGCTCCCTCCCAACCTAGGAGTCATCTCTTCCCTTTTAATAAGGAAGTCGTCTCCACAAGCTTCAACTTGTTTCTTGAGTATGCAAATTCTTTCATCCTGGACAGAGGCTTTACCAAAATGTTTGTTATATGCTCATCTATGGAGATAGATATTGGAGAATCACTTCTCTTTTCTGGACTTCATCACGGAGAATGTAATGCTCGATTTCAAGGTACTTCGATCTTTCTGGAACTTTTGTTTTCTCTGAAGGCTTCATATAGCTCTGATCATTATAGTATATTATAGTTGGATTCAGTTCCTTTGTTTCATGCTAGCTCATAACATCGTGGCAAAGCTCAAATTGGAACATATTCAAGTGGCACTTCTCCTATCATCATTAGAGCTTGTCATGGATTGGCAATCCATCATCTTGGAGTTATGAGTAACCATTATGATACAATATCTTTGTTATAGAAAGTTTTCACCACACTTGTGTTGTGCATTGGAGGCTCTACACCAAATTGTTTGAATCCATACAAGACCTTCTTCCATCTGCATACAAGAGTCTATTTCTAGTATACCTCAAAAACTTTGAGGTTGCTCTACATACGCTTCTTGTTCAATTACTCTGTTGAGGAGAACATTCCTTACATTCATTTGATGTAAACTCCAACCCATGGATATTGCACGAGATATAATGTCTCAGGTAGAGGCATGTCTGGAACAAGCTATCATCATAGTCCTCTCCCTCCATCTCGGAGAACCTTTAGTTCTGGATCTCGTAATGCTTTCATTCATAAGTCTTCCATACATTGTTCTTCATCACAACTTGCATTTCTTATGCTTGATTGCTTCTAGAGGGTTCAGATCAAGCTGGTAGTCTTGTGATTCTCGATATAATGATTGGTTGTTCTAGGTTTTCTCTCTCTCTCTTGGAATCTTCATGTTCTTCTTCATGTTTCTCTTTAGCTCTTGGGTCCATGGAGTTTTCTATAGATTCCATGCCTTGAAGATTCCAACTTTCTTCCTTTCATCATAGAATCATGGATGTGGATGGACAACCAGTGATACTTTAAGGC
>ML786576.1:267558-278883 GCA_009831015.1 Picea engelmannii | reverse complement strand
GTTTGAAGTTTGAACCCCTTTATATAGTGCTACTAACCACCTAAACATTCTAGAGGAGGAACCTTCTAGTAAGTCCTCTTACATTTATTGCTTTCACACTAGGGCTTATTTATTATTAGTGGCCTTCATACATAACAATACTATTATCCCCCTTGGGTACCTCCCTAGGTACCCCATATTATTCCCCCTAGCTACACTACATTCCATCCCCCTTATGAAAGTGTTGTCCTTAATGCTTGTTATTAGGACTCAGGAGTACATTCATATATCAGGGTCCCATGGATAAGTGTGGATTGTTACCTCTCAAGGAGGTACCCTACATTTTTCATTTCGCTACACCATTGTAAGCACAAGGATGCAAGTTAAAGCCGTGTAAACCATAAGGATGATGTTGTGTGGACTCCCAGACTTGGTCCGACCATGATCAGTCTCCTTAATCCCCATTTCAATGCCTTTCGTCCTGGATAGGATTAGAGGCCTTGGAATAGATCTATTTTAGACACATGAGTTGTGTGGGGCCATGAGTCTTATGTAGGGGTGATTGCAGTTTGTGGGGCCTGGTCCGATCCATGTCATGCACACCTATGTCTTCCCACATGGTTATTTTATATCGATTCTGTATGCATCTCTTAGCCATGGTGAATTATCATTCATAGTTCAAAACATTGCAGTCTCACAAAGTTATCATCGTTGCATGAATTTCAAGGTTGTTCACAAATCCCAATGCACGAGGTCTCGAGGCCGAAAATACAACAATGGCTCAGATTGACCGTCTCCATGCATACCCAACATGCCACGTTGAAAATTTTGAAAAAAGTCGGGTTATAAGCGAAAAACAGTTGTCGAAGGGTCACACAAGCACAGTTACTTATAAACGTAGCAAAAGGTCACACCACGGCATGCAAGGATAAAGTCAATGGCAAAGGTAAAGTAAATCTCATTCTGGACAAAACCCATGTCTCGAAATCCTTCAATCCAGTAGCATTTACATGGTTTCTGCAAAGTTGGAATAAGGGGGCAAATAAAGGGGCATTTTAAAGTTATTTCCTAAGTGATGAAAAGGAAAAAGTTAATTTATAATAAAAGGGCCAACCCTTATCCAAAAGTTATAAAAAAGTAATGGGGCTTTTCCTTTTAATTATCACACATAAGTTATGAAGGGATGTGTCCTTGTTTTAAAAGTCCATGGCATGAGTTATAAAAGCCACCATGTAATAAAAGCCACCATATAGTAAAAAAGTCGTGGAAAAATGAAAGTGTAAAGGCACGACTTATAGTCAAAGCATGAATGGAGCAGTGAGCATTAAACCAAATCGTGGGTTATGAAAAGAGAGTCACCACCCCTTGAGCCAACCGTTAACCATTTTATCCAAGCCAAAGGGAGTCATGGCATGCAATTAAAGAAGGTCGCCCCTCAATATACCTATTGAGCAAGTAAAGTCGTGGACAGCTAATAGGTGCACTATTCAATCAAATCGTACCATATTTTACCAATCGTGGATAAATTAAGGGATCTGTTGGGTGAGATAAAAAGTTGCCACATATGAAGGAGCCGCCAAGTAAAAAGGAAGTTGCCAGCACGCTTTAATAAGTAAAAGGGACAGCAGTTGAGTTTAACCAATGCAAATTAGATATTCGTTGGATTAGAATAAAGTGAACCGTAGGTAAAATGTGAACTATTATGGTCAAAGAACATAGTTGTTGGGCAAAGAAAAGGAACAAAAGCCTCATGTGGAGCTAATCGTTGCCTCAATGAGTCAAATCAAACCCGGTTGTGGTAAATTTTCAATGTAAAAAATAGTATTTTTGTCAAATGGTTTAGCCTCCAACCGATTGTGGATGAGCAAACCAAGAAACTATCATTTTATGAGGGAGGTAGAAACTAGTTGTTAAAAATATTTATATATAAGGTTAGCCCCTCCTCTTATTTGTTGTTGTTGGAAACTTTCTGAGATCATAATGCCATAATTTTGAACTCAATTCTCTTTTGTCGCTATGGATTGTCTACTGCAATGCTTGTTTTTCTTGGCCAAGGATATTTTTATTGTGCTTTAACAAGTTTCTCAGGATAATTGCAAGAGGTGATTGATCGATCCACTGAGAGGCTACATAGTCATGTGGAGAAAAGGAACTACACTCTTCATCTCTTTCGTTTCCTTGTGGGTGCCTAGTGAAACAACCCAAGTCGTTGGACCAACTTCCTTGGAAGTAGCTTCAACCAAACGATTGTTTGTCACTTTGACCCAAGTCGATTGATTGTCTTGGAGACCATCCGTCAAGGAGCTTTCCTAGAAAATCCAAGCAGCAGCCTATCTCTTTTTCTAGTATTGGGGGCAATAGTCCTTCGACTCCAAACCCAATCAGCTAGAAATCCAAGGCTGATCTTGAACTCGCGAGGTCACAATCGCCCAAACCAAGAGCCAACTAAAAGGTAAAAAGAGGTAAAGTTTTCTCTCAATTTCTTCAACCAATTATTTCTAAATTTAAATCATTCATCTTATTATAAAAATACAAAAAATCATACCCTAGCTTAATTCTTCAATTTATATTTTATAAGCTAGTAGATCTTGGGGATTTTGCCACTTGGGAATTTCCCTACCCCAAGATAAGTTTACCCTTGAGTTTTTGGGCTTTATTAAACATATTTTATAAGGGTTTCTTAGAGGATAGTGTGCAGACCTGCATTATTACAGCAAAGAATACATTCAGATTTACACCTATTTTCCTCATATAAAGGGTAATTCAAATGAGTATTTCATCACTCAAATCCTCTCTTCATTTCCCGAATTGTTTGCAAGGTTTTATAATTTATTTTCTGGATAGATTAGCTAAGTTTCGGCCCCCAACAAGTCACCTTGTTGGTTGGAATTCATTTCTGGGTTTTGACCCTAGGGGGATTTGAACCCCAAATCTGCAGAGGTAATTTCCAGCCACCTGGAAACTACTTTTTCTGCAGATTTAAAGGCTATAGGGCATAATTTTCACTCATACCTTGTTGCCTTATCCTTTTCACCCACGGATCTATTGATCTAGTGTGATTATACACTTGTGGGGGGAGCTTAAAAGGCCACTTTCCTTGCTGTTTTCTGTGTTTTTAGTGTGTTTTGCAGGTCTGATATAATAGGGCAGCAAGGAAACATCTCATTTACAGCCACTCTATCCAAGGTACAAATCGTACAAATCATTCACAAAGTGGTAAGAGCATTTAACCCTTATGCATTATTTTAATTGATATTTCAAGAGTAAGTTAGTTTGTTGTTTTGCTACATTATTTTCTCTATAATCAATTAGTTCAACAAGTCAATTTAACAATTAACTCCTACCTTCACCTAGTGTTTTCTGTTTAGGCACTGCCCACTGGTCCCAAGATCCTTTGAGGTGAAGTGAAACTTTGTGGGAGCCTCTCAGAGCCTCTTAGTGTAGGAGTTTGGTTCGAATAGGGAAGGATAGCTGTTGTGGTAACATTGGACACCTATCCCCTATGTTGTTTCCCTAACAGACTAAGGACCTTGCTGGTCTACTAGTTTGGTCGGTAACATTTTTTGGCATCGTTGCCGAGGAACAAGGTTTTTAAACCAATCGTCCTCAACAACAAATATCTAGTAAACTTTATTATTTTGTACTATGATGAGTTTCTTTTAGTATTGCATTGCTCACTAACTTGTAGGAACTCATTTGGCGACTCCACTAAAGAAAAATTGAAAGAAGTACAACATTAAAGAAGTTTCTTGGCTTTGGCAACTCCATTGTCCAATTTCCAGTAAGAATTTGTTTTGTATCTTTTCGTGAGTTTATTATTATATGCGCTAACTTGCAAGAGCTCACCTAGCAACTCCACCTGAACCACCTCAGACAAAAAGGTACAACACAAGATTTAACTCTCAAGGTGAGATCTCATACACTCTTGAGCCTGAGTTATTTTACTGAAGAAGAAACCAAAGGGTAAGAGCAAGGGAGGTAAATCAGCGTTTACATTTTGAATCTATTTCTGATATAATACATCTTTTTGTTAATCTAGTTCGTCAAAACATGGCTTCTTGGTTGACTGAATGTTACAAACCTTTCGATTTCACTAACATTGCGGGGTATCCTCATAATCCCCCGGACTCTCTTAAACAAATACTTCCTTTCAATGGAGATTGATCTATAGGAGCCAAGGAGTATTGGGAGAAGTTTTTGCAAGGTGTTAAATATACCCGCATTACTGAGCTAGATGTTGTGTTTAAATGTTTTGCTCTTGCTATGAGTGGTGATGTCGCTCGATGGCTAGAAAGTTTGTTTGATGCTAGTATTGACACTTTTGAAAAATTACAACAAGTTTTCTTTGATAGATGGGCTGAAAAGAAAGATATTATATTTGTATTCAATGCACTTACTGTTATCGCACAGATCGTAGTTTGGGCAAAGCCCAACCCAAGCAACAAGTGTGAGACACAACTAGGACACCTATCACTGTCACCTAAATAGATATCCCCCTCGTTTTAGTGATGGACAAGTCTAACACAAGGGAGGCTTCCCAGGTGACCCTAGGGGGATTTGCAAGGGAGAAGCCAAGGAGAAGAATGAAACACCCCGATAGGTCAAATGAAAGGCTCTAGGAGCTTGATGGCAGTTGAGTATCGGTCAAGTAAAAGCTGACAATGGAGATTACCTGCAAAACCAATTTTAGACAACCAAAACCAAGACAATGTATAATGAAAATAAGCCCTAGAACAAGAGGGAAAAAGCAAGTTATGCTTGCTGTCCCAAAATTGCAGCAGTGACAATTATATATCAGCAATGAAAATGTTATAACAACTGCAAATTAAAACCATCAAAAAAAAGTATATGATACTGGAAAATAAGGCTTGTAACTAGCACACAATATTCCAATGTTTAGACCAAGACTTTGATAACAAATGAGAGTTGTAAGAGTGTTATCAGCAAGTATTTATGACAGCCCAATGGCTGTAGCAAAAATTTTCTACAGCAGCAAGTTCTAACCACTGAAATTAGCAAGTAAACCACACAATCAATAGTTTATCATCAATAGAACAATTATCACAGCTTACAAGTAATTTTCAGCACTAGAAAAGTGGAAAAGAGTATCAAAGAGTAATTTTGCCGCAGTCCTAATGGTTGTAGCTTAATGTTTATTACAGCAACACAATCACTTAGCCAATCAAGACGCCCTTGGAGGGAAAGAGAGCCAATAGCATATAGAATTTAAATCCAACCTTGAACAATTCAATCTCTTAAATTTCACATTTACCTATGCAACAATATTCAATCTCCAATACAATTAGTGCCTTATCTATTGGGTTAATGGAGTCTCTTGCTTAGACAACAACAAGGAGAATAAAATGTTTCTTTGAGAATTCAACACTTACAAAGCCAAAGAAAACACAAAACCTCCAAATCGTCTAGCTTAAAAATCCAAGTTTAACTAGGGTTTGATAATCTTCTAGGGGTGCAAACCCTCCTAGTCCCTAGAGAAGATAAACCGTAGAAAGGACTTGCTACAAGGGTGTAAACCCTCTTACTCCTTGTAGCAATCCTTGAGCCCTTTTAATAACAATAGAATAAAATTTCTTGATGGATGGTGTATGCCCTTATTATACTCCTAGGATTTGATTGTATAACCTTGAAATTAAGAAGAAAAACACAAGATTACAAAAATTCCTTACCTAATCCAAGAGATAGCATGCAAAACCCTTACTTATCAAAGAAATTCCAATAATTTGTCAAGAAGAAGCATCCAAGAGAAGTCACTAGCCTTTATTCCACCAATAGACAAGTGTAGCATCCATAATGACCAAAAAATAAGAGAGAGTGAATTGCCCAAGAGGGTCGAAATTTCAGTCCAAGAGAGATTTATCAAGTGATGAGTTATGAATAGTGAAAAATGACTTGCCTCATATTTATATGAGGAAAACACAAGTCATGTTTATCCACTTTACAATTAAATCCATGATTTTAGGCCTAACTAAGTTACAATGCTTAATTAGCAAGACGTTTTGCTTTTTTGCCCACATAGGCTACAAAATGATGGGACGATAGCCCATAAAATTCCTCTCCAAGATGGCACGTGCAATGGAAAAGCCTCCAAAGGCTGGGATGTCAAGCTAGAAGAGTGCCACATCATTCCCAAGTCAAGCAATAGAGCAAGGCTTCAAGCCCACAACATCACCAAATGTGCCAAACATGCCAAACGTTCCATCAAAAATGTGACATCATGCCTCTCATGGGGGACGTTTGGGCATAAGAGAGTGACGTCATGTTCTCTTCATGGTTCCAAGCATCATTCAAGTGCTAAAATCACCTTCTCAAGTGGAACTTTCATCTTCCAAGGCCTCCAATGAGTGGGGTGCTACATCCAACCAATGGGATTTCAAGCCCCTATGAAGGTCCAAGTGGCTTAGTCTCTTCATGAATAGCTTTCACCGGGCAAGGTCCTGCAAAGACAAACAAGTACGCCCTCCAAGGATCCGCAAGTCACATGTATCATGCCAAGTAAGCCATATTTAATAAAAGAACCACCCAAACATGTGCATTAAATCCCCCCCTCTCAAACTAAACAAATGTTCAAAGACCTTATAGAATTTACCAAATTTAGGTATGGGAGGGTTGTCGTGGTGCCCTATTGGGTAGGCCAATCCCCAAGTCGAGTGTTTCCCAAGAAGACCCTCTCTAGACCATGTAGTGAATATGAGGTGGAATGGGGCAGTACTTTTGGGCATGGGGTTTTTGACATATCAAGGGCTCATATTGTCTCTGCTATAGGTGCCTTTGTAGAAGGTGTGTTGCGTCCTTTGTTTGCAATGCAACATTTTTCCAAGCCCTTTATTTGCCTTTCATTTTTTGTGGTCCAAACATTGAGTGCTATGTGCAATGGAAAGTAAAAGAGCATCACAATACCACTTGAAGTTAAAATACATTGAGTATCACATGCACGAGAAATTAAAAGACACTGCAATGCATTCCCCCATCAAGCAGGACATTTTCATTCATTTTCTTTTTAAAGGTCCTTCATTTTTATGGAGAAGCGTTTCATAGCTCTCGAGACCTTAGGGATAACATCTGGAAGGATAATTTATGGTTTTTTACTTTTGCCAACTACAACACCTATGGGCCTTTAGCCCCTTCTTACCATTGAAATGGGGTCAATGAACCCAAAAACCCAAAAGATGAGGAAACGAAAAGGAAGAGGTGTGGAAAGTGGTAAGAAATGAGCAGGAATGGCACAGTGACCCTTCAAGGAGACCCCCCAGTAGCAACCCCTTCCCCAAGGGTGACCCACTTACTAGGAAACCATGTCAACTTCCAAGGTGAAATTAGTAAAAAGGTATAATTTCCAAGAAAACATTTTCATAATCAAGAAAGGACCCTTTACAACATGCTCAAATGCTTCAATTATTAAAGGGGCACTTACCACGAGACCGAAATTGTCACCTCATGAAGCAAGACTTGTTGTCCTTTCTGTACCATGCTAGTGTGGCGGACGCTGCTATGCTGCTGACGATAAATGGTGATCTATGTTGGAGAGGAGGGGCTCTGTCTACTCAATGTGGGATTTTATCGTGCAGTTTGTACTTGGAAGTAAAGGAAAGGTGAAATAAAGGCAAATTGGCGAAACTGGAGACTATCCTACCACTGTCACCTCGATAGGAAAACTCTTTCTGTTTAGGGTGGTAATCCCAGGGGAGACGTCCCCGGTGACCTGGGGTTTTGAGAAGGCAAAGGCTTATGGCTAAGTAAAGGTTTCCCACTCACAAGTCACCACCAATCAGAAGGTTCGACTAAACATCCAATAAAGATAATGATAACCAGAAGTGTACCTGCCCGAGACAAAGCAACAAGAAAACTATATATATGCAAGATCACTTGTTGGTTAGTACTTCATATAATCAAGGACTTTCTGATATAAAGCAATTGACCAATAATATTGATGAAGTAAATCAATGATGTATAATATGCTTAATAGCAATAATCACAATATGTCACTTCACAATAAATGCTAAAGAAGCTTCACAATGAGCAATAACGATTTATCATCAATGTTACAATACCAACATTCATTAGAAGCAATGACTACTACGCTTTAGACAATCTTTCAATTGCTTTAAAGATGTAATAAATGTTGCATGGATATGATTATAACACAAGTGAATGACGACAGCAATAGGGTTAGTAGGTGTTAATAATTGTTCAAAGTATTGGATATTTATGATCAAGGCACTCAAGCATAGAAGGTCTTACGTCGGAGCGTTTATAAAGCAAATGGAGTTTAACTAGCTGCAAAAGTTGAAGGGACAATATGATATTGGTAGGGCCAAAGACAAGAGGGATATGATGAATGAAGTGTTGTTAAGACAACGCTTCAACCTATCAACCCTACAGGAAGACGGCTCACTAAGGTGTARTAAACCTAGGCCATAGTGCGTCTTCCTCCTTTAGCTCAAAGACAAAGTAAAAAYGACTAGCTTGAAGAGTAAATAGTAGGGTGTTGCAATGGCAAGGCCCTAGCATTTATCTTCAGCAAATAAAATGGCTTCTTAGCATAACCTAGTAGGGACTTAAAATAAGGACACCAACATGTGCTTATTTCCTAGGGTTTAATCCARCAAATTTCATTAAAATGCAAGTAAAAAATACCATAACCATTCATGTAAAGGAAGGATTGCAGRAATTCACTTACATTCATCAAGTATCATCAATGCCAAACCCTAGTTGTAAACCTTCCACCAAGAAAATGCCAAAAATAGCCAACAAAAGCCTCCTTCAAGAAGTGCGCACTAGTAATTTCAGCGAAAAACCCTAAAGAGGGCGCAAATTTCGGACCTCACACAAGTGTGAGTGAAAGATGATGAATAAAAGAGAGTTTTAGCTCTCTTACTTATACAGTAGCAATGACCTTAATTAATTTTTAGGTCACAAAAGACCGACATGGCCAAAAATACATAATAATACTATTTTACATTAAATGTCATAAGCAAACCCTAAATCAAGCAAAAATGAGGACATCATGCCCTTTTAGGGTGACGTTATCCCCTTCTAGGACAACGTTGACCTCCTGGAGCAAAACATTAGGCCTCCTTGGGCCTCCAGAACAAGCCACACGTGCCACAACTGCCTCCCAAAACCTCCACAAATGTTGGATGACGTCAAGAATGTCTTGGGTGACATCATGGCCTTCCAAGGCCAACGTCCTGGTGAAAAAAGGCACAACCCCCTGGGTACAAGTCTGCTCAGTTGCCTCTGGTGGAACATCCTCCTCTTCCCCGATGCAAACCCTCTGACCTGTCTCTGCCCCCTGTTGGGGTCTCAGCATCCATCTGGTGGGCTCTCAGCCCCATGGACGTCCAAACTAATCATCTCCCCATGTGTACCTGTCCAATATGGTACTTGTCCGTCGGGTATGATCCTGCACATCAACAGATACACCTTCCATGGGCTCATAAGTCATCGGGATCATAGCAATGTCAATCACATCTAATCATCAATTTTATTAAACATGTACATAAAACCCCTTTTACTCAGTCAAGTGCTCAAAGACATTATACAAATCTGCAAGCCAAGTTTGGAGGAAGTGATAGGGCGTCCTATTGGGCGAGTCCTCACTGGATGTGGGATGTTTTCGAGAGAAATCAAATCCAAGTCATGTTAGTGGATGAGGTGGATAAGGGATGTCTGGACAAGGGGTGTAGTGATAGAAGGGAAATGCATGGCTTACATGTGGGAGCCTTTGTCGAGGGTGAGTTGCACCTGTCCTAGATGCAAATGTTTCCAAGCCCATTCATGCCTTTTATCTTTATTCTTTATTGCTTTTTCTTTCAAGAAGCTAATCAGGGGACACTGCCCTGGCGTGGTGACCAGTGGTGGCAATGTTACCCACAAGCACTTTCACATAAATGAGAAGGTTGGCTCGTGATGAGACCCCCTTTCTCTTGGCTATGCCACCAAGAGCCACTACCCTAGCGTGGTAACCAGCTACTAGTAGTGTCATATCGCTAGATACCCATGGACCTAATAGGCTGGCTCATGATGAGACCCCCTATCCTCTGACTAGGTCTTGTTTTATTATTTTTTATGGGTCCCTTTGTTTCTTACTGAGAAGCCTTTTACTGCTTTCTCAAGGATCACTGGGCGAAGCATCTCAAGGTTTTACTTTTAGGCTTTTATCTTTTGCCAGCTACTTTTATCCTTTGGGCCTTTAGTCCCTTCTTCCCACAAGGTAAGGTGCAACCCTTAAATAATTGGCCAACCCAATGTCTGGACCAGTGTAATGGGATGGATGAGCGGGAATAAGATGGAAAGTGGTAAGTATGATGGGAGCGGACGATGACTTTTCGTGAACCCCCCTAGTGGCAACTCAAAACCTATGGGCACAAGCTTACTAGGGCATCCTGTCATTCCCCCCAGAGATGGTCAAGTGGATAAGTATAAGATCCAAGCACTTGTTAGAAACAAAAAGAACAAAATGCACATATTCAAAGGTTTTTGAGGATCAGAGTGACACATACCATGATACCCGGACTCATTACCTCATGGAGCAAGATCCATCTCTGCTACAGGACTAGGCCAAGGTAATGGATGTTGTTGTTGCTGACAAGGTGGAGGCACTGAAGAAAATAAAAGATGGGCCCTCCAAGGCCATGCTCAAGTTGATCTGGCTCCCGGTACTCCATATCTAGGACCTGTGGGCCTCGAGACATAACCTCCTTAGTTATCCCTAAACTGGGGGATAACATGGGCTCAGTTGGTCATCTGGCTCTCAGCACTCCAAGTCTTCTACCTGCGGGCCTCGAGACATCATCTCCTTAGTTACCCCTAGGTTGGGGGTAACATCTGGCTCCTACATGGAGACATGTGCTCCCCGTAGAGCGCATGAGAACCTCAGCATCTCCTGGTAAGACCTATGCCTACACATACTCAAGCAAAATATTAAAGCATCGAAGTGCGGCTAACTCACCCCTTATTCATATAATCAAAACTTCAAAAATTTCAAAATTGACAACTATTCCTTAAAAAGAAACTTTTGCATTTTTCAAAAACTTCTAACTAACATGCAATGATTCAAGCAAATGCAATTGAACTACTATGCAGGAATGCAGGAAACGAAATATGAAATGCAAGTGCAAGTGCAACTACTCTACCATGACATGAATATGCAAGATATGATACAAATGCAAATGCAAAATGCAAAATGACCTACCTACTTACCTGGGGCCCAGGGCCCACGAAGATCAAGTCTCGTCAACATAGGGTCGGAGGATAGACCCACCAACTAGTAATGGCATCTTCCTCCCATCCATGGCAGATAAATAGTAAGTACCCTTCATGCAA
>ML786576.1:232057-247173 GCA_009831015.1 Picea engelmannii | reverse complement strand
AGGTATTATGTTTACTTCTCCCTCTGATGAACTCCTTTATTATTCTTTCAGACTAGAATTCGAAGCTAAGAATAATGTGGCTGAGTATGAAGCGTTACTACTTGGTTTAAATATGGCTAAAGACTTAGGAATTAAAGTTTTATGTATCATAGGTGATTCTGACCTTGGTGTTTGTCAAGTTAAGGGCCACCATTCTTACAAGCATGAAAGGCTAAAAAGATACAGGTAAGCAGTTCTTTTAGCTATGAAAGAATTCGAGGAAACTGTCCTTGAGGTAGTACCTCGAGCACAAAACAACAAGGTTGATGTGCTTGGAGTAGCAACATTTTTATCTCATCCTTGCCCTAAATTTGCAATGCGCGACAGAATAATCACAGTTTACAGGCCCTCCATTCTAGATAATGTAGAAAACTGGCAAGTATTCAAAGATGATGACCAGATACTCAGCTTCCTTCATAACATCCAAGATTTTGAGAAAAATACGCCTGACTAGAGTGATAGTGATTACATGGAAGAAATATGCACAAATAAGATACCTGCAGGTTTAGTGCCTTTGGAGGTCAAGTTTGACAGAGATGATGCATTCAAACAAAGGATAGAAATGACGAAGCCTAAAGAGTATCAAGAGATCAATGTGGGAACAACTACAGATCCAAAGATGATCAAGGTTGGCATAGGTACAACGACCAAAGAAAGAGAAACGAAGTATAAATATGTATTTTCCTGGTCATATGACGATTTGAAGGCATACAAAGGAGATATCATTCAACATACTAGACTAACCTTGCCAAGAGCAAAGCCATTCAAGCAAAAGTTGAGGAGGATCAACCCCAAGTTAGCTCTCATGGTCAAGCAAGAGTTGCAGAAGTTACTTGATGTTGGAATCATCACTCCAACAAGGCATACTACTTAGTTGTCAAACCCAGTGATAGTCAGAAAGAAGACGAGTCAAATCAGATTATGTGTTGACTTTAGAAATTTGAACAAGGCTTGTATCAAAGACAACTACCCTTTTCCAGATATGGAGATGTTGTTGCAGAGGATCACGGGTTCAGAGATGTCTTTCCTGGAGGGATTTTCCGGATATAATCAAGTATTGGTCAAATTCGATGATCGAAAGAAGACGACATTCACAACCCCTTGGGGAACATACAAGTACATCAGAATGTCATTCAGGTTGCTAAACACAAGTGCTATTTTCAACGAGCCATGGACTATGCATTCAGAGATCTTATCAAGAAGATCATCGAAATCTACCAAGATGACCTCACAGTTATCTCAAAGAACAGAAAGGATCACATCGGTCATCTCAAACAAGTTTTCGAAAGATGCAGAATGTATGGAATAACCCTTAACCCAAAGAAGACCATCTTAGGTGTGACAGAGGGAAAACTTTGGGCCACATTGTATCAAAGGAAGGAGTAAAAATCGACCCTGAAAGAATCAAGGGGATCAAAAAGATCGAACTGTCAAGGAACCAAAAAGAATTGCAGTCATTCCTGGGAAAAGTTAACTTCATCAGGTGCTTCACCCGAATATATCAGAGATACTCCGACCAATGAACAATTTGTTGAAGAAAGACACAATTTTCAGATGGTATGGAGCAAGGCGCCATTCATTTCAGCAGACCAAAGACGCATAACCAAAGCTCCAATATTGGTAAGCCTTGATTTTTCAAAAGATTTCATTATATTTTCTTTTGCTTTGAACGATACTATTGCAGGTGTTTTATTACAAAAGAATTAACAAGAAAATGAACAGCCAATAGAATTCATGAGCACGATGCTCAGAGATGCAGAATTGAATTATACCAGCATGGAGAAACAAGCATATGCTTTGGTGAAGTCACTAAAGCACTTCAGAACATATGTTGGACATTCAAAAATAATAGCTTTTGTGCCTCGCCCAATAGTAAAAGATATACGTTGATACAGGATTGTTTGGGCACAAGTGGAAAGTGGGTGTCAAAGATACAGGAATATGATTTGGAAATCAGACCGACAAAGATAATAAAAGGACAAGGCTTGGCGAAGTTAATGACAAAAAGCAATGAACAAGCACCAATATTGGTAAGCCTTGATTTTTCAAAAGATTTCATTATATTTTCTTTTGCTTCTAACGATACTATTGTAGGTGTTTTATTACAAAAGAATTAACAAGAAAATGAACAACCAATAGAATTCATGAGCACGATGCTCAGAGATGCAGAATTGAATTATACCAACATGGAGAAACAAGCATATGCTTTCGTGAAGTCACTAAAGCACTTCAAAACATATGTTGGACATTCAAAAATAATAGCTTTTGTGCCTCGCCCAACAGTAAAAGATATATGCTGATAGCGGGATTGTTTGGGCACAAGAGGAAAGTGGGTGTTAAAGATACAGGAATATGACTTGGAAATCAGACCCACAAAGATAATAAAAGGACAAGGCTTGGCAAAGTTAATGACAAAAAGCAATGAACAAGCGCTTAGCCTCACAATCCAATTTGCAACCTATTGTAAGTCACCTCGTACAGCCTGCTGACGTCTGTTGTACGGACCTGCTGCTGCCACAAATCCTTCACACTTGCGGCCTAAAATTTGTCCAGAAATGCTCACACATGCGGTTTTCTTTCCCTCACACGCGTGGCCCCTTTTCCCTTGGTTGTACAGACTATTGCGTCAGTTGTACGACCCGCACGTGTGGTCCATACAGTTCGTACCACACATGCGACATGTCCCCTCCTGCAACTTTCTTCCTCCTTCACACGTGCAACCTCCTTGCCTTCTCACATGTGGAATTCCTGCCAAGAACAAGAGAAATGATGACCACAAACACTAGGCCAGATTGCCTAGGTGCAGAAATATCCTTGTTGAAATTTTCATCTTCCTAGCACAAGTGTTTACTCAATTATGCTATCCCCATTATGTCACAATGAGATTTGTCACAATCTCTCCTCTCCTTATATAGGAGTCCAATGAGTGAGTTTAGGAACCCCTCCTAAACTCAACAATTAATAAGAATATTGTATTCTTCTTTGTTGGTGTGAAACCCCAACACAAGCCCAAAAAGCCCATCAACTTGCCCATGAGGCCCTAGACTCATCCCAAGGGCGTTTTCACTGGAATGAAAGGCTAATCTGGTGCCAACGAAGATTTCCACATGCCTGACACCTCGGCCTCTTGTGGGAATACCTCCCAAAGCTACAAAATCATCAACACTCTTAGCAAGGGAGGTATTCTCCACCACTCCTAGTTTGTCTCTGAAGTAAACAAACTTCCTTTCACTAAGGGTTTGTTGAGAATATCTGCAATTTGCTTGTCTATGGAAATGTGTTGGAGCTTTACTGCTCCCTTCTATACTCTCTCTGATGAAGTGGTATCTGATCTCTATGTGTTTTGACCTATCATGAAATACTGGATTCTCTAAGAGTTTGATACAACTCTGATTGTCGCAGTGAATCACAGTGAGCTCCAACTCCTGACCAAATAATCATGTAAGAAAATCGTGAAGCCGGGTAGTCCACTCCCTCTTTCTGAGAGAACCCTCTTGCCTTATACTTCTCGATACTTCCATCTACAGTATGCTTGATCTTATAGATCCACTTGGAAGTCACTACAGACTTCCCTTACGGTCTCGGAATATGTCCCACACATCATTCTTCATGATGGATTTGTACTCCATCATGGCATCCTTCCAAACCTGTTTGCATGTTGCTTCCTCAAAATTGGAAAGCTTGGAATCAATGATGTTACTCATGAGAGCCACATAGTTGGAGAACCTCTGTGGAGGCCTACTCTCCCTGAAGGTGCCTCTGGGGGCTGCATGTCCCTCAACATCCTTCAAGGTGTCTCAAAGCCATCTAGGCCTCGTGTCCTCGTCACTAGGAGGATCCAATGGATCCACAAACTTCTTTGACTCCTCATGATCTAAGGGATGCTCCTCTGTACTAGATGGAACAGTACTCTCCTCAACCTTTGGATCCTCCTGCTCCCCACCACCTACTATGATGTCACGGGACCTCCTGAAAGCCAAGTCCTCCTCAAACCTGACATCCCGACTAATCTCAACATATCTTTGTCCTGGAATGTACATCTGATATGCTTTTGAAGTCTCATTGTATGCTACAAACATCCCCTTTTTTAGGAAAGGTTCCAACTTCGTTCTCTTCTCCTTCGAAACATGGATGTAGATTGGACAACCAAAAATCCTCAAATGCCCTATCTCAAGTTTCAGTCCTGTGAATGCCTCCTCAAGAGTCTTGTCCTCCAAGATCCTATGAGGACTCCTACTCTAAACATAAATTGTTGTATTGTATGCTTGTGCCCAAAGCATCATGGGCAGATCTTGGTCATGCAACATGGCCCTAGCAACCTCAACTATCGTTTGATTCTTCCACTCTACAACCCCATTCTTCTATGGGTTGAAAGGCACTGTTATCTCCCTCTTGATTCTTGCTTCCTTGCAGAAATCCTTGAACTCGTTGGAGGTATACCCAGCCTCGTTATTTGACCTCAAAACCTTGATCTTTTTCCCTGTCTGATTTTCTACCAGAGCCATGAACTCCTTGAATCGGCTGAAGACCTCATCCTTAGTCTTCATGAAGAAGATCCATGTCCTCCTCGAATAATCAGCAATGAAGGTCACATACTATCGATCGGCGGTAACCATTCGCAGATGGCGTTGACATCAGTCCACATACATCAGAATGTACTAGGTCCAAGATCCTTTTGAACCTACTGTCACTGCTCGGAAAAGCAGCCTTGGCATTCTTGCCAAGTGCACAACCCTTGCATATACCTTGGTGCTCTGTTCCAAATTCTGAAAGACCTATAACCATTTTTCTCAATCCTAGAAAAGCCTTGTAATGCAAGTGTCCCAATCTTCTATGCCAAAGCTTGCATAAATTATCATTGTCATTTATCAGGGCCTAAGTTGGATGACCAGTCAGCTTGTAGAGACTGCCATCACAAGTACCAATGACTTATGTTGAGTCAAGACTCAATCCCTTTGGCAAAGCGAGAATCTGCCCATCTACGAATGCCATTGCATACCCTCTATCCTCCATGGTAGAGATAGAAAGTAGGATCTTCTTTAGTCTAGGTGCATACAACACTTCAGTCATCTTGAGAGGCTTTCCGGACCTCAGTTGAAACGAAGTTGTTCCAACTCCCTTGACTGCATACTTGGCATTGTGACCAAGTTCCACTTGCAATCGGGAGTTCTCCTCTGTCAAATTGGTAAGTAATTTATGTGATCCTGTCATACGTCAAGAAGCTCCACTATCCACCAAACAAGCCTCCATGGTGACCTGCCTAGAACAAAAAAAATATGCACCACTCTGTCTCAAGGGATGACTCCCTCTCTTCCTTCAAAGCCTGAGCTCTGATACCATGTCAATTTTCACATGCAACTCTATGTGACCAATTTCAGATGTGAAAAGTACTTCCTAGTGATCCAACAATAAACCCTAGTTGTTATCATTGAACAATTTTACACTAAAATTATGACAGAAAATTATAACAGTGGAAACATCAAGATCTGAGATAAATCATCCACAGACTTGAGACACAAAATTTTATGTTCTGTAAATTTCAATTTCAGAAATTTTCTAAGGGAAAAATCAACTCTCCCAACTTACACAATTTTACCAAAAATATGAAGACAAATCTGTCCTCCATAAACCAAAAATCAGCAAAATTTACCCAGGACAAAAATCCAATTTGCAGCCTGTTGTAAGTCACCGTGTACAGCCTGTTGGCTTTAGTTGTACAAACCGGTTGTTGCCACAAGAGAAATGATGACCAGAAACCCTAAGCCAAATTTCCTAGGTGCAAAAATGTCCTTGCTGAAATTTCAATCTTCCTAGCACAAGTGTTTACTCACTTATGCTATCTCCAAAATGTCACAATGAGATTTGTCACAATCTCTCCTCTCCTTATATAGGAGTCCAATGAGTGAGTTTAGGAACCCCTCCTAAACTCAACAATTAATTAGAAGATTTTATTCTTTGATGGTGTGAAACCCCAACACAAGCCCACAAAGTCCATCAACTTGCCCATGAGGCCCTAGCCTCATCCCAAGGGTGTTTTCACTGAAACAAAAGGCTAATTCGATGCCAACGAAGATTCCCACATGCCTAACACCTCGAATTCTTGTGGGAATGCCTCCTGAAGCTACAAAATCATCAACAATTATTTCCTAAGTGATGAAAAGAAAAACAATAATAAAAAAGGGGCCACCCTTATCCAAAAGTTATAAAAAAGTAATGGGGCTTTTCCATTTAATTATCACACATAAGTTATTAAGGGATCCATACTTGTTTTAAAGACCATGGCATGAGTTATAAAAGCCACCATGTAATAAAATCCACCATATAATAAAAAGTCGTGGAAAAATGAAAAGGTAAAGGCATGACTTATAGTCAAAGCATGAATGGAGCGGTGAGCATTAAACCAAATCGTGGGTTATGAAAAGAGAGTCACCACCCCTTGAGCCAACCATTAGCCACTTTATCCAAGTCGAAGGGAGTTGTAGCATACATTTAAAGAAAATCGCCCCTCGATATACTCCTTGAGCAATTAAAGTTGTGGGTCAGCTAATGAGCAGACTATTCAAGCAAATTGTACCATATTTTACTAGTCGTGGATAAATTAAGGGATCCATTCAGTGAGAAAAAAAAGTTACCACATATGAACGAACCGCCAAGTAAAACGGAAGCTGTCAGCCACTTTAATAAGTCAAAGGGATAGCAGCTGAGTTTAACCAATGCAGATAT
This sequence comes from Picea engelmannii, assembly GCA_009831015.1. Classification (NCBI taxonomy): domain Eukaryota; kingdom Viridiplantae; phylum Streptophyta; class Pinopsida; order Pinales; family Pinaceae; genus Picea; species Picea engelmannii. Next base: position 240,411 of record ML786576.1, on the reverse strand, counting down.
TTAACTAAATTGGCCCCCTTTTAATTTATTTTGGCCCCTTCAACTTAGTCGTTGCAGTCAAAACAATCATTGGACATTTGTTGAATCAGAATAAAGTGAATCGTGGGCAAAATGTGAACTGTTATGGTCAAAGAACATAGTTGTTGGTCAAAGAAAAGGAACAAAAGCCACATGTGGAGCTAATTATTCCTTAATGAGTCCAATCAAACTCGGTTGTGGGTAAATTTTCAATGTAAAAAATAGTATTTTGGTCAAATGGTTTAGCCTCCAACCGATTGTGGATGAGCAAACCAAAAAAATATTATTTTATGAGGAAGGTAGAAACTAGCAGTTAAAAAGATTTATATATAAGGCTAGCCCCTCCTCTCATTTGTTGTTGTTGGAAACTTTGTGAGATCATTATGCCATAATTTTGAACTCAATTCTCGTGTCACTATGGATTATCTACTGTAATGTTTGTTTTTCTTAGCCAAGGATATTTTTATTGTGTTTTAATAGGTTTCTCAGGATAATTGCAAGAGGTGATGGATCGATCCATTGAGGCACTGCATAGTCGCGTGGAGGAAAGGAACTAGACTCTTTGTCCCTTCTATTTCCTTGTGGGTGCCTAGTGAAACAACCCAAGTAGTTGGACCAACTTCCTTGGAAGTAGCTTCAACGAAACGATTGTTTTTCACTTTGACCCAAGTCGATTGATTGTCTTGGAGACCATCCATCAAGGAGCTTTCCTAGCAAATCCAAGCACTAGCCTATCTTTTTTTCTAGTATTGGAGGCGATAGTCCTTCAACTCCCAACCCAATCAACTAGAAATCCAAGGTCAATCTTAAACTCGCAGGGTCACAATCGCTCAAACCAAGAGCCATCTAAAAGGTAAAATGAGGTAAAAATTTCTCTCAATTTCTTCAACAAATTATTTCTAAATTTAAACCATTCATCTTATTATAAAAATACAAAAAATCATACCCTAGCTTAGTTTTTCAATTTTATATTTTATAAGCTAGTAGATCTTGGGGATTTTTCTACTTGGGAATTTCCCTACCCCAAGATAAGTTTACCCTTGAGTTTTTAGGCTTTATTAAACATATTTTGTAAGGGTTTCTTGGAGGGATAGTGTGCAGATCTGCGTTATTCCAGCAAAGAATACATTCAGATTTACACCTCTTTTCCTCCTATAAAGGGACATTCAAATAAGTATTTCATCACTCAAACTCTCTTTTCATTTCCAGAATTGTTTGCAAAGGTTTTATCATTTATTTTTTAGTTATATTAGCTAAGTTTCAGCGCCCAACAAGTCACCTTGTTGGCTGGAATTCATTTTTGAGTTTTGCCCCTAAGGGGATTTGAACCCTAAATTTATAGAGGTAATTTCCAGCCACCTGGAAACTACTTTTTCTGCATATGTAAAAGCTATAGGGCATAGTATTCACTCGTACCTTGCTGCCCTATCCTTTTCACCCACAAATCAATAATCTATTAATCTAGTGTGATTATACACTTGTGGGGGGGGGCTAAAAGGCCAATTTCCTTGTTGTTTTCTATGTTTTTAGTGTGTTTTGCAAGTCTAATATAACAAGGCAGCAAAGAAACATCTCATTTCCAGCCACTCTATCCAAGGTACAAATAGTACAAATCATTCACAAAGTGGTAAGAGAATTTAACCCGTCCTTGTGCATTATTTTAATCAATATTTTAAGAGATTGCGATAATTTATCTTGTTGTTTTGCTGCTTTATTTTCCACATAATTAATTAGTTCAGCGAGTCAATTAAAGAATTAACTCCTACCTTCACCTAGTGTTTTTTGTTTTGGCACTGGCCCCAAGATCCTTTGAGGTGAAGTGAAACTTTGAAGGAAGAGCCTCTTCGTGTAGGAGTTTGGCTCGAATAAGAAGGGTAGGTGTTGTGGTGACATTGGGCACCTATCCCCTGTGTTGATGCCCTAGCAGACTAAGGACCTTCGTGATCTGCTAGTTTGGTCGATAACATGGACCATAAGGCTGAAGTAGGCTAGAGAACCAGCGTCCCATCTAGAAGTGCTAGCCACCATGTGGAAGTAGTCCAAACTCCATTGTGAACCTGGGTCCCATGTCCAAGTGCTCATGTGAAATCCTCGTTGAAGATATTAGAACTCAAGAGCCAGCTGAAAATTGTGCACCAAAGAGCTACACTGATCATGTGGATCCAAATATGTAGATCCCTCTATATCGAAAAAATCATTTGTATAACACACTAGTACTGGAGAATACTGAAAAATAGTATTCAAAGGAGGCTCTTGACTGCTCTCCATAATGTGCTCTACATAAGGTGAAGTAGAGTTATTAAATAAAAGATGAAAAATAGTTATCATCCTAGAGATTACAATTGTCCATATACCAATCCTCGCAATCTTCCTCGCAATCATACCAAGAATATCTTTCTTGAGATTATTCTCTTGTGATGTCAATGTACATGGTATTCCTAATATATCTCTCCAGCACTGCAAGTCTGATCTCTTCAATAGCGCTTCCTATTGCGTTGAAATTTTGCCTGGAAGGCTTCCATATCACGTCGCAGGTCCAAGAGGATTTGAAAGCGAATATCCATTGGAAGCACCACATATAATATACCAAAAGAAAGCTCTAAAAATACTCTATCCAATGGCACTGATACGGTAGCAATATGAGCACATTGTCAAAAGTTATGAGCTCTACGTTCTCACCGCCATCACGAAAAAACCTAAAAATGGTTGATTTTAAATCAGCGATATCTTCACTTCCAGAGCTCTATTTCAAAGGATTTGTTTTTTTTAAATGGGTGAATTTATGAGGGGAACCCAGATCTAGATTTTGTTTGGGAAAATTCAACACCAATTGCTACAAAAATATGCAAAATCGCGTGGTCATCCGCGAAAAACCTTGAAAAAATACAGATTTTAAAATATCAATATCTTCACTTCCCGAAATTTGTTTCAGGTGATTTTTATTTTTTTTGAAATTGGTTGTTTTTCCAAGAGGAACTCAGATCTACATCCAGTTTCTAGAAATTCTGCATAGAAAACTACAAGAACTGTCCAGAGTGTCACAACCCTCTTTTTCTTCTTTGAAAAATCTACAAAATAGATTTTTTTTTCCTTTTTTTTCATAGCAGAAGAAAGTGCTATGATACCACTTGTTAAGTACCAAAGACCTGAATACAGAAATACCACAATAGATCCAATAACAATATTTAAGAAATCTCCTTTATTATTATCAAAACCCTTCAGGTAGGGTAACACCATATATTATTCTTTATGGAAGGAATGCACTCCCAAGCAATACTTGTTTGTTCATCAATTACAATATTCTTCACTATGCTCCAATACATTGCTTACACTTCTTTATATAACACTCTCTATCTCCTAGGGAAGGAATATTCTAGTAGGTGGAACCTTCTAGTAAACCTTCTCACCTTTATCATGTTCACACTATTACATGGGCCTTATTTACCATAATTGGCCTTCATACATAATAATACATAACCACATTCCCATTGGGTACCTCCCTAGGTATACCACATTCCATCCCCCTTCGCATGTTTCGTCCTCTGAACATGGGAAAAAACCATATAATATGACCGGCTAGGCAATGTAGCCAACTAGTACCAAGTACGACCATCCATCCATCCTAATGGAAGATGAACATGATGTCCAATTGTTGCCTTGCCACCCTGATAGCACCTTTGGGGCCATGGGATTGTTGCTCTATCTTGATATCATCCTACAGTGCTGGTATTCCTCCATGTGTCGCTTGATTGGTTTCTTTTATGGTGCCATGCTAGTTCATAATAAGTGTTGATGCTCACGCCCTTGCCTTGATCACTGTTGTTTCTCTATATGGTGTGGATGGTGATATACAACAATTGTAGGAATCAATCCTTTTTTCTTCAACTCTGCAACATGGTGTTCCTTTGAGTCGATGATCTTCTTGTCTTCTTCATTGTGTCCTTCGTAGGGCTTTGCTTCATGTCCTTCTGTAGACTCTGTCTCCGATTCAACTTCGGACTCTGCAATAACTTCTTTGCTTTCCCCCATGGGCCCTTCTTTCTTTTGAAGAGACACATCCTGCAATGTAATTTTCTTTTTCTTGTACCAAAGTTTCACAAACATCTTTTCCACATTAAGATAAATTGTACCAATTGTTGTCATCCAATGATATTCAAGAATAACATCCACATCATTCATATCAATGGCACAAAAATCAAAATGCAATACATATTTGTCCATGGTGATCTTCAAATCTTTAAAAACTTGAATATTTTTACCATCAACATATGTGTTTTGCATATTCTTTGTCGGAACTTGCAATCTATTAACTAACTGAACATTGATAAAATTATGCATGCAAGTAGGTTTAATAGAAACAATGATATTTTCTTTATGATTACATCCATGAACCTGTAGTATAGAGTTGCCACATGAAAATAAACCCTTGGTGCTCTTTTTATCTTGTTTTCCAACTTGAGACCACCTATCTAAAAGTAATTTTTCCAATTCTTCATTTGGAAGTCCCATCAACTTGAAATAGTCCAATGATTCCTTCCACGTGGAAGCATCCTCTCTGAAATGAAGAAATAACGAAAATTTCCACTTCTCTTTCTATTCTGACTTGTGGGACTTTAGAAATTCTTCAATACTAGGACCATTTTCATTCCCAGTAAAATACATCTTGTTTGGAAGATATCTTCAACAAAAAATAGCGTTTATAAAAAAATAACTTACAGAGGTTTGAAGCCCTCAAGACATGTGTTCAACAAGGTATTCAAAATAATCAAGCAACGATCACACTTGCAATGCAAGAGGGATCTATTATGCAAGACATCAGGGACAAATATAATCAAGAAGCATATGCTTGGTATGATTTTGAGGCCGATTGTGATGATTGGTATATGGATAGTTGTCATTTCTGGGATGACAACCACTTCCATCTTCTATTTAATGACTCTACTCCACCTCGTCTAGAGCACATCTTAGAAAGTAGACAAGAGCCTTCTATGCATATTCTTCTTCAGTTTTCTTATTCTCCAGTACTAGTCAATGAATTTTTGGTCGATTCTACATATTTGGATCCACATGTCAAGTGTCGACCTTTGGAGCATCATTTTAAGTTGGCTATTGAATTTTGTTATCTTCATCGTGTTCACATAAGCACTTGGATATGGGACCCAGGTTTACAATGGCGGTTGGACTACTTCAACATGGTGGCTCGCACTCCTACATTGGACCCTGGTTCTCCAGCTTACTTCTGCATTATGGTCCACACTTATCCATGGGACCCCGGTATATGGTTGTACATCCTCATAACAAGTGTTGAGGACAATGCTTTCATAAGGGGGATGGAATGTAGTGTAGCTAGGGGACTAATATGGGGTACTGAGGGAGGTACCCAAGGGGAATAATAGTAGATAAGTATTGTTATGTATAAAGACCACTTTTAATAAATAAGGCCTAGTGTGAATGCAATAAATGTAAGAGGACTTACTAGAAGGTTCCTCCTCTAGAATGTTCTTGGGTGGTTGGTAGCACTATATAAAGGGGTTCAAGCAATGTAATGAGCAAGTCAGGAAATATTGTATTTGGAGTGGTAGCTCATTAGGAGGTTGCCCCCTCGAAGAGGCAAGTGAACAAGAGTGGATCCCTTCCGTAATAGGATCTATTGTATGGTGTTGCCCTACCCTAAGGGTTTGATAATAATAAAGTGTGGATTTTTCTATTTTGTTCTAGATCTTGTGTGGTGAATGTATATTCATATCTTTGGTACTTAATAGTCATTGATCAAGCCAGGAGCATCACAAAATTCATATGTAACCATGCACTTGTTCTTAGCCTCCTAAGGAGATTCATAAGAAACAAGGAGTTGGTGCGTCCTACAATCACATGTTTTACCATCATCTTCATTTCTCTTCAATCTATGCTCCAATGTCAATTTGAGTTGAAGAAGATGTTCATTTGTGATGACTAGCACCATTATGCATTTAGCAGAAGACAAGATGGGGATGTCATCACTAAACTAGTGTACATTGATTCCTTCTAGGAAGGAGTGCAAGAAGTGTGCACGATTAGCAAACCTTTGATAAATGTTCTCTGCTTGGATAATGGGGATAAGCCTACAATGGGCTACTTGTATGAGGCCATGCATAGGGCCAAAGAAGCTATCCTATCTTATTATGTGGACAAGGGTATCCCCAAATATGATAAATACATGATGATCTAGTATTTGATTGGTAGTCGAAGAGTCGAGATGCTCCATCAATCCATTCATGCAATAACACTTTTCCTCAACCCCACCTATGCTTACTCATGTGACTTTGATTTCAATTGTAAGGTGGTGGAAGGGCTCCTAACATGTCTATGGAGGATGGTACCTGACGGAGATGCTCATAGAACTATTAATCACAAGATGGAGATGTATCGAGAAGCTAGCGAACTATTTGGCTTTGTCGATGTTGTTGATGAAAGGAGTATTTTGATGCTACATAAGCCACTAGAATTTAAAATTTTAACTGTGTTTTATTTGAAAGTTGAAATATGTTTTCCTTATTTTCTATTTTCCATTATAATGAAATGAAATTTCAGTCTTCTTTTTGTATTTGTTATAGATGCTTGGTGACGAAATTATCATGCAAATGCACCAAATACACAGAAATTTCCCATTGAAGTCCTTAGTGAAAGTTGTAGTACTTCAAGAGGAGACACAATTGGAGTGTGTTTTAAAAAATACACTCAAAGAAGCGCAACAAGTTAGAACTTCAACTAAGCAATTACAATTGTTATAATGTATGACCCTCAAGAATCATTAAAATTATTACGACCCTCTTACAAGTTGGATTTCCCACAACTTAAGGATCTGGTATATGTCCACTACAATCTTCAACTAAAGGTGAGGCAACTAGAGAACATACCTAAAGTGGAAGCCATTTCCTTGGCCAACATTAACATAACGTTTAAGTGGAGGGTGAGTGTAAATTTTAATGACAAAAACCAGCAAGCTAATATTTTGTCATACACTTAGCAACCTAGATATAACTGTCTTCCATGAACTCTGAAATGTCTAAAAACCACATTCAGAAATTTCCATAAGCAGAAATACACATTGCTAAGTAATTATGTCGTAGAAATAAACACAATGAACAGCATTCAATCACCCATGAATAACTCAGAAAGTTAGGCAAATGCCAGGGAAAACCCCAATGAGGGGAAACCCAAAGAGAGAGAGAGCTTCTATTATTTTTAGGAAAGATTTATCAACAGCCACAATACATTTTCCAGCGAAGAGAAAAACCACTTACAGCACAAAACAGTCCCCCACAAATCTGCCTTGAAATCCATGCCACAGTCTGTACAGTTGTACAGATTTGTTGAAAACAACACCTCGATAAATGTGCCAACGACAAGTTGTTGTACCTTGTTGTTCGTACGACCGACCTCCTTCAGAAAACCCAGAAAAATCTGCCTCGAAAACCATGCCACCTCTTGCCTCGATTTTCATGCCAATGCTTGTTGTTGTACGACCTGTACAGATCCGTACATTACATGTCCCAGCAAATAACTCAGCAACAATTCAAAATAGAAAATGCCTCCTTGGGATTTGTGCCTAAGTTTTCTTGGGAAATGTGCCAACTCTTGTTGTTCACTTTCCTCTCCAAACTCTCCTCATAAATCTCTTTTTTTCAATGTGTCTTGCACACTACCCAATGCATTCTTTTATAAATCTGAAAATGACCTTTTCCCTCCAAAGTGTCTTTTCACCTTCCCCAACCCTAAATCCGAAGGCCAAGATCTAATCTTGCCTTTCGCAAGATCAAGGGTCATGATTCATTCCCTCCAAAATATATATATTGTTATTCTATTTTTAAGGTCATGACCAAGCTAGACACCAAATTTGTGTATGAGACCCCCTCCGCCCAGCAATTTTATTGGTAAAGTCTATGGAGGTATACATACCCTACCCTCCTCTGGGTTTGAACATGTGACCTCTTAGGAGGAAACACATGTTCTTAACCATTAGGCCCACTCAGGCTGTATAAAGTACACTTAAAATATTGAAGTACATTTCACTTTATTACATAAGTGCACTTTATTAAATAAAGTCACTTTAAAATTAGAAGGTACACTTTATTAAAAAGTCGCTTTAATAAAAGAACCACTTTACAACTTTATAAAAATCCATTACAAAGTTCAGTGCCTAGTAGTGTCAACATAAGGTAACATCTGCATACAAGACAAAACATGCAGAGTACCTCCCGAGCTAAAAAGCTAACACTCCCTCTTAGCGAGGGATAAACTCACTATCATCTCCATCATCTAGTCCCATCACACTATGCTCCGTAGGAGCTCCCTCT
>ML786576.1:185687-230250 GCA_009831015.1 Picea engelmannii | reverse complement strand
AGAATAATCCTGTGAGTCTTGGCCTCCTTGACCTCATGCAAATCCAAAGCAACAGGATCTGTTGTGGGAACCACAACAACAGAACTGACATAGTTCCAAATCTTGTTCTCCTTGAGAACAGCTGACATCCAGACCTTCCACTGCAAACAGTTGGAAAGGCCATCCAACCGATCCTCAAATCTAATGCATGCAGCTCAAGGAAAACAATCACAAATTTTCCCCCTTCAAATTTGCCCAAAAATCTCACTACTCACTGTCACTCAGAGATCAAGCTCTGATACCATGTTAATTTTAATGACAAAAATCAGCAAGTAAATATTATATCATACACTTAGCAACCTAGAGATAATTGTCTTGCATGAACTTTGAAATGTCTAAAAACCACATTCAGAAATTTCCATAACCAGAAATACACATTGCTAAGTAATTATGCAGCAAAAATAAACACAATGAACAGCATTCAATCACCCATGAATAACTCAAAAATTTCGACAAATGTCAGGGAAAACCCCAATGTGGGGAAACCCAAAGAGAGAGAGAGAGAGCTTCTATTAGTTTTAGAAAAGATTTATCAGTAGCCACAATACATTTTCCAGCCGAGAGAAAAACCACTTACAGCACAAAATAGTCCCCCACAAATTTGCCCTGAAATCCGTGCCGCAGTCCGTACAGCTTTACGGATTTGCTGAAAACAGCACCTCGATAAATGTGCCAACAACAGGTTGTTGTACCTTGTTGTTCGTATGGTCAACCTCCTTTAGAAAACCCAGAAAAATCTACCTCAAAAATCGTGCCACCTCTTGCCTCGATTAATGTGCCAATGTTTGTTGGTGTATGGCCTGTACGGATCTGTATAGTACGACATGTCCAAGCAAATAACTTAGCAGCAATTCAAAACAGAAAATGCCTCCTTGGGATTTGCACTCAAGTTCTCTTGGGAAATGTGCCAACTATTGTTGCTCAATTTCCTCTCCAAACTCTCGTCAGAAATCTCTCTCTTTTTCTCAATGTGTCTTGCACACTACCCAGTGCATTCTTTTATAAATCTGAAAATGACCTTTTCCATCCAAAGTGTCTTTTCACCTTCCCAAACCCTAAATCCAAAGGCCAAGATCTAATCTTGCCTTTTGCAAAATCAAGGGTCATGATTCATTCCCTCCAAAATGAATCACTTAAAATATTAAAGTACATTTCACTTTATTACATAAGTGCACTTTATGAAATAAAGTCACTTTAAAATTAGAAGGTACACTTTAATAAAAGAACCACTTTACAACTTTATAAAAACCCATTACAAAGTTAATTGCCTAGTAGTGTCAACATAAGGTAACATCCGCATACAAGACAAAACATGCAGAGTACCTCCCGAGCTAAAAGGCTAACATGGAGTACGAGGTGCCTCTTATGGAGGGGACACCTACATGGTTAGAGGAGGATAGAGGAGGACCATCAATAGCAATCACAAGGGGCAAGGGAGGAGCAAAGAGAGTTGGGCTCAGAGGAGGACTTCAACATCATGGAGGCAATGTGGCAGCATCAACATCACCTTTTACCAGATTTATATAGCTACGCCCACCAGTTGGCATCAGATAGATTATGTAGGACCTTCTAGTGGCAAACAAGCCATCACCTTTTCCCATAAAAAAGGGGAGAGAGATTTGATGCTAGACGACCAGTTGCTAGATTTGTCATTGTAGATGACTCTAGATTATGAGACACATTTATATATTTGATGTCATTTTGTATTGATTATCTACTTTTGAGTCCTTGGTTGGGCAGTTATCAAGATTCTAGATCCAGTATCAACTTTTATGTATGTTTTTTCTTTGGCACCCACTACATTATATATCAGTGTTTTTTCCATATTTATGTGCCAATGTGTTCAAATGTTTCAAAAATTGAAAACAAAATTTATTTTGTATGTTTTAATGGTAGTTTCAATTTGTTGGAATTTTTGCCAATGTCATCGAGAAGTTGTATTCTGGACCCTCACCATTTTTTGTCACTACCAATTTTTTCACCAACGATATGAACATATCAAGAGATCTAAAGTCTAATCCAAGATATGCTTGGAGATTGAACCTCTTCATGGCCATCAAAAAAGTTAGATACCTTGAGAACCCCATTTGAAACATCACATCCTTGTTTTCACAAGCAATCAACATCCTAAAGGGTGCAAGACTAAAAATGATTCTTTAGATCCCACATAAACTAAATAGCTCCATACAAGTGTAAATTCCTATGCTCCAAAGCACCCTCAAGCCATGATATGACCAACTTTGAATCCTCGAATATCTGTAAGTTATTGATGACCAACTACAAAGCTATAGAAATAAGGATTGATGCAACCCTAAGTTCAGCAGCATTTTTTGTGCTCCACCCCATTCCATAAACAAGGGAGAGACTCTAAAAGTTTGAGATATGAAGAATTCCACAAGCCCCACTATCCCCAAGGTTCCCTTGTGATGCTCCATCGAAGAAACCATATAGACTAAATATATCGATCTCCAACGGGAGAATCTATCTAATGCCACTACTTGGAAAGCCTATGGTGTTGGAGAATCATCTAGTATTCATCTAGAAAGCCTCTCAATCTCGCCTTCAATGGACATTTCTCTTTTCGTTCATTTGGACTTATGCAACCTTGGGTTCAACAATATGCTTTATGCTCCTCCCCAGTACACAAACAAATGAAAGACTCTGAAAGTCTGATAATATGAAGAATTCCACCAACCACACTATCCCTTAGGTTCCCTTGTGATGCTCCATCGAAGAAACCATATGGACTAGATCTATCTATCTCCAAAGGAGGAATCAGTCCAACGCCACTACTTGGAAAGCCTATGATGTTGGAGAATCATCTAGAATTCATCACCATGTCATCATGTCAAGTCCTCCCACCTTCCATAGACATCTCTCTTTTCGTTCATTTGGACTTACACCCACAGTTTTCTACTTCTTCGTCAATGCTCTAGACAACTCACAATGACTTGCCACTTAAACTAAGACTCCTTACAACACAAAATTCTCTATATCCTCATTGTGTTTTAATAAGGATTCACTCAACTCCTTGTTCCCAAGCACCTCAGCTACTAATCAAAATAAGTTCAAACCTCTCAACTCCCAAACACAACACTACATGTACAGTTCCTCTTGTTCACAATCCTATATCAGTACTTCTCCTTCATGACTTTCAACATGTTATCAAGGATTTTGTTCTTAAGGAGGTCATCCATCGATTTTTTGCCACTTGTTCAAGCAAAATATGGTTCCATACGATGACCCTAACTACACAGCCTAAGGATTATTTTGTATTTCATTATAAGCAATGTGTAAAAATTCCAAGACTAGATGAGCAATGTCCTTGTGATTTCAATTAAACATATAAATTGTTAAATTTAATTAATGAAGAAATTAAACTCAAACCATAGCATCAATTACAGAATAACTAGAAATCAAATAGCGGAAGCATAAAACAATTTCATACATACACAAGTAATTACTCCTTCAAAATCAGCTTTTCATTCCTTTTAAAAACTTACAAGGAAACCTCCACAATCTACTAAAACCAAGCAGTCGCATCGTCAACAAAATCACCTTGAACTAAGCAATACAACCTAGTGAGAAGTACAACCCACTATATGAATTGTACAGTGTGTTGTACAGACTGTACATCATGTTTGTATGGACTATACGACCTATTTGTATGACTGTATGGAACTATCAATATGACTGTACGAATCTATATTGTACAACACTACTTGTTGTCTGAATTTGCCTCTGCCTAAATCCCAACTCACTCTCTCTCTCTCTCTCTCTCTCTCTCTCTCAACTATTCAACTGTGTATAAACTCTCTATCTTAACTTGTCTTTATACTTTTAGCTGAGACCAAAACCCTAGTCTAAGCCATGCATGCATGAAATACACTTTTTAGATTCAACAGCTAAATATAAGATTTTACTTAAGTGAATTACAAAATAGAATTCATTTTCGAAAATAAAAACAACTTCCAACACATTCACTCTGAACCAATGCAATAGTTTATGTCCAAGCTATATTTCTCAACACTCCCTCTTAGTGAGGAAGGAATTCTGCACCAATCCAAGTCTCTCTAAATGCTTCAAACTTCCCTTTTTCCAAGGGCTTGGTCAAAATAACAACTACATGTTGTTCTGTGGGAATATACTAGAGCTTCATTGCTCCTTTCTGAACCCTGTCTCGTACGAAGTGATATCTAATCTCTATATGCTCAGACCTATCATGAAACATTGGACTCTTAGAGAGCTTGATACAACTCTCATTATCACAATAAATGATTGTGGGTTACAACTCTAGATCAAACAAACTTGCAAGTAACTTGCGAACCCAAATGGCCTCACAACTAGTTGTACTTGTTGCCATGCACTCTGCCTCTGCGAAGCTAAGTGCTATGGAAGCCTGCTTCTTGTTAAACCAAGATATCATCGCTAATTCCAAACTAAAGCAGCACCTTGGGGTTCTCTTCTTGTCTGTTGCACTCCCTGCCCACTCTGGGTCTAAATATCCTTGCATCTTTACTTCACCATCTCCAAGATATCTAATCCCATACTCCATTGTGCCCCTCAAATACACAAGTAATTACTCCTTCAAAATTAGTTTTTCATTCCTTCAAAAAACTTACAAGGAAACCTCCACATTTTACTAAAACCAAGCAATTGCATAGTCAACAAAATCACTCTACACTAAGCGATACAACCTACTGAGAAGTACAGATTGTACGGCCTTGTTGTACAGACTGTAGGACTATATCCACTTGTCCATACAACACTGTACAGAACTGTTCCATACAATTGTACAGATCTATACTATACAACCCTCTACTAGTTGTCTAGATTTGCCTCTGCCTAAATCCCAACTCTCTCTCTCTCTCAACTTGCTCAACTGTGTATAAACTCTCTATCTTGACCTGTCTTTATACTATTAGCTAAGACCAAAACCCTAATCTATTTTTGAGATTACTCCTAGTCTAAGCCATGCATGGATAAAATACGCTTTAACAACTAAATATAAGACTTTTCACTCTTTTACTAAAGTGAATTACAAAATAGAAATTCTTTTCGAAAATAACTCAAACTACTTCTAGCACATTCACTTTGAACATGTGCAGAAGTTCCCATCCAAGCCATATTTCTCAACAAGGTGCACCCTCACAACTACAGTGGAAAATTGAGGACAATCTCCTCTAAAAGCTAGGATGAACTAATGAGATTCAGCATAGTGAACATGTATTACAGTCATACTTTAGTACACTTTTGTACTCTAGTGCTTTTCGATAGGTCCATATTGATCACTCACTTATTGTATTATATTTTATTGGAGACTTCATCAAACTTGATTACTTTCGCACAATTTTGTACTCCCACATACATATGATACAAATGTGTACAACATATGTGTACATTGCAAAATCTCTCTCTCTCTCTCTCTCTCTCTCTCTCTCTTCTTGTATATGAGTATTCGTATTGTTGTTGCATGCTCATATCACCCACCCAACATTTCCAAGCCCAAGCTCAAGAGGCTTCTCAATTTTAGAGATGGCTAAAGTTAGTCAAGGAAACTTATCAATCTATTATTGAGACAAGGAAGTCCAACTGTGGTAACTTTCTCTAAGTCGGGATGAACTAACGAAATTTAGCCAAGTGAACATGTATTACAGTTGTACTTTAATATACTTTCGTACTTTGGTGTTTTTTGGTAGGTCCAAATTGATCGCTCACTTATTGTATTGTATTTTCTTGAAGACTTCATCAAAACGTGATCACTCTCACACAAATTTGTACTCCTACATATATTTGGTGTACATGTGTACATTGCAAAAACTCCTTTATACTTCGATACTCTCTCTCTCTCTCTCTCTCTCTCGTGATTTTTACTCTTATATATGAGTATTTGAATCGTTGTTGTACTCTCATATGACCCACCCAACATTTCCAAGCCTAAGTTAAGGAGGCTTCTCAATTTTAGAGATAGTTAAGGTTAGTCGCGGAAACTTATCAATCTATTGTTGAGACTGTTATTGCACAATCTGTACTTGCCCAAAGCCAAGGCAGGTAAGGGAGATTAGCGTAACAAACAAGATATCCTATCATTGTCACCTTGATAGGAAAGCCCACCTTTCTAGGGATAGGCAGGGTCTACCCTAGGGGAGGCGTCCTCGGTAACCTAAAGGGCTGGAAAATTAGGGTTATGATCAAGATATATTCCCCCCTCTCACTGGTTACCAAAGTCACTAAGTCCATGTCTAAAAGATGAGGTTAATGAAGTGCTTGATGTACCTGCCCAGAACAAGACAATATAGCATGCATATACAATAATTCCAAATACAAATATGATAATAACACCTCAATAGACAATGGACAGTGAAAATAAGTGCTAGCTAATATAAAATTGCAGCAGTTAATAAGTTTACAACAGCAATTGATAAAATGTAACAGCTGCAACAAATACTCCTCAGAAGAGCTTGAAAAGACAATGAAAAGATAGCATTGACTAAGTAGTATGATAATAACTTGGCATAAGCAATTTCTGAAATGGTTAGCTTGCAATTAATGTTGAGTATGCAGAAAATTTGTTGCAATTAATGTTGAGTATGCAGAAAATTTGTTGCAATTAGATGGTTGTAGCAAACATTTATAACAGCAGCAAATAAGTTAGTGATCTAGGCTAAACTAGGATTAGAGATAGTTAGTAAAAGCTTAGGAGAAGAGTGTTTGAGTGTTTAATCAATCCTTCAACAAGAGAGAGGCAAGAACTAGTACCTTCTAGGGCTTATGGAGTCAAAGTGGATGGCTTCTTCTAAGGCTGCAAATCAATTTGATAATGCACAAAAGTCTAAGAGGGAAAATGCATAGGAGAAGTAGTAATTTAAGTCCCCCTATGCATTGACCTCAAGAGACAAGATGCTAGGGTGTAGGCAATTCTAGGCACTAACACCTTGCTCTCCTTAGGCTTCTTATGRAGTAAAACTTATGCAAAGATAACTAAGTCAAAATCCTTAGAGTGTTAGCAATTTAGGGCTCTAGGTTTCACTAGTCACTAGATCAATTCAATGAAAATYCTGGCAAATAGAAAGTAAGAAAGTAGCAATTTAAGTTCCTTACTTCAAGCATTAAGTATACCRTGCAATTTCATAATCTTGTATGAGCAAATAAAACCATTCAATAGATGACAAAAAATGCAGTTTTTACTTGCACCAAGAATAATCATGTAAATAACACGCAAGATCACCTTAAAAACATCCAAGATTCATCCAATTTGCAAAACATAGCCTTATACAAGAGTGCGCCTCACAATTTCAGCCAATAGCCCTCACTAGGGCGCAAATTTCAGACCTCTTCTCTTGTATGAGAAGTTGTGATGATAATGAATGTACTTTATGCTTATTTATACAAAACTTTGACCCTTAATTTATTTTAGGTCAAAAATAAGGCCGACCTGGCCAATTTACAATAAAATTCAATTTTGACATAATAAAAATTAATTAGCTTCTAAAGACACCTCCAAGGGTGACGTCATGCCCTTCTAGGGTGACGTTGAGGCCTAAAGGTGGAACGTTGAGCCTAAAATGTAGGGCGCTTGGCCTCCAAAGGCCCTAGATGATGCCCACACATGCCACCAGGCTCATAAATGCCTCCAAAATGAAAACCCTAGCTCTGGATGACGTCTAGGATCATGATGGTGACGTCCAAGGCCCTCAAGGGCCAATGTCCATGTGGAAGAGCAAGGTCCCCTTAGGTCTAGGTCTACCAGGGTGCCTCCAAAGGCAACGTCCTCCTTTTTCCCAGTGCAAATCTTCAATTTATTCTTACCCCTGGATGGGGTTGCAGCATCCATCTGTGGGCTTTAAGCCCCCATGAAGGTTCGAGCTAATCATTCCCTCATGCATACCTGTCCACCGGGCAAGGTCCTGCAACAAAAAGAAGTACAGCTTCCAGGGGTTCATAAGTCACAGGGATCATAGCATGTAAATCACATCCAATAATTAAATTACCCAAACATGTGCATCAAACCCCCCTTAACCCAGAAAAATGCTCAAAGAAATTATGCAACTTGACAAGTTAGGTTTGGAGAAGGTCTTAGGGTGTCCTATTGGTCTAACCTCTCTTAAGTTTGGGGTGTTTCTCGAGTGGGATCTAATCCAAGTCATGTAAGTGTATGAGGTGGCATTGGGTAAGTATTTGGGCATGGGGTGCATGTAATAACACGGAAATGTAAATTCTTACCTGTGGGTGCCTTTGTAGAGGGCGAGTTGCACCTTGTCATAAATGCAATTGTTTCCTAGCCCATTCATTGCCTTTTATTCTTAGCTTTCTTCTTTTGCTTTTGTGGTTCAAGGGAAAAGTTGAGGGCCATTGTCCAGGCTTGATGACCAGAGGTGACAGCGTTATCCACAAACATTTAACGGAAATGAGAAGGTTGGCTCGTGATGAGAGCCCCTTTCGCTTGGCTATGCCACCAAGAGCCACTACCCTGGTTTGGTGACCAGATAGGTGGTAGTGTCGTACTGCTACATGCCCGTGGTCATAATAGGTTGGCTCGTGATGATACCTCCTATCCATCAACTAGTACCTTGAGTGTTTATGTATCTTATGGGTCCCCTTTTCTTACTGAGAAGCTTTTCACTGCTTTCTCGGGGATCCCTGGGCGAAGCATCTCAAAGGTTTCAACATTGGCTTTTATTTCTTGCCAGCTACTTTTACCCTCTGGGCCTTTAGCCCCTTCTTCCCACAAGGCAAGGTACAACCCTTTCTAGTGTAGCCAATCCCAATACCCAAACAAGGATAGGGAAGATGGAAGGAATAAAGATGGAAAATGATAAGTATGGAGAGGACGGACGATGACTTTACACAGACCCACCCAGTAGCAACCCATCCTAAAGGAAAATCAACTTACTAGGGCACCATGTTACCCTTCCAGGTATGAACGAGGCAAAGAGCATAATTTCCAAGCAAACGTCATGAAATGAAGAAGGATTTAATAGAACATATTCAAGTGCTTCAAAAATCAGAGTGATACATACCATGATACCCAGACTCATTACCTCGTGGAGCAAGACCCACCACTACTTCAGGACCAGACTGGTGGGATGGATACTGTTGTCGGTGATGAATGGACTGCACTGAAGAAAAGAGGGGCTCTCCGGGGCCATGGTCAAGTCGTCTGGCTCTCGGCACTCCATGTCTAGAACCTGTGGGCCTAGAGACGTCATATCCTTAGTTATCCCTAGGCTAGGGGATAACAGAGACAAGGAAGGCCAATTGTTGTGCCTTTCTCGTTTTTCTTTAACTACTTAGTGAGCATTGTTATCGCAAAAATTCACACTTGTTGAGCTTGTTTCCGCCTTTATACACACCTCGGTAGCGTGGAAGAAATCTTCAATCCATTGGGTGTGTCCTTGGGGGCAAAGTCTCGAGTCAAGGTTTTGTCACCTGATCCTCAACCCCTCCGTCTAGGCCAACTCCTAGCGAAGCCAAGGTGGGTAGTCCCTAAAAAAATAAATCTAAGGCTTAACTAACTAAGCACAACTAGTACAGCTTGAGTGGGCCTAATGGTTAAGAACATGTGTTTTCTCCTTGGAGGTCACAGGTTCAAAACCAGCGAGGGGTAGAAGTTGTACATGTTATCTACATTAGGCCCATTGTGATGAGGCTCGAAGGGTAGGTGTCCTCAATGCGTGACATCTCGGCCCTTGCCAAGTCACAAGTTCCTGCTAGTACTGGCTTGTGGGTTGTCAGTGCTAGCTACACACCATTTAAGATCCAAAAAAAAAACTAAGCACAACTATGATCCAAGAGTTTATTAAAGCAAAAGCAAGATACAAATAGATCTACGCTAGCAACATATATGACACATAAAGGAAATTGCTTATGATAAAGATATAAAGCATGTAAAGTACTTGCATGTAAAAGATATACTATGGACAGTAGATACAAGTGCTTGAAAGATAAATAAGCAATATAAAAGGTTGTTGCAAGATAAATGAAAATGTTGTCGTACGAATAGTGTTGCAAGTGCTCTTGACAAATTTTATAATTAAAGGTGAGTTATTTAGTTTGTGGGTTTATTGTGAAGTGGTTGTTGTGAGTGCAAGTCCACTTATGAATGTGAAGTGTGTGTGGAGTGATAAAAATAAAGGAAATCTAATCTAGATGTGGCCCTTTAGAGGCTATCCTCCAAATTGGATGGAAGGAAGTATGCATGAGGTCCAACGGGGAGAGTATCCCCTTAACTTTACACGCAAGTTCAATACAAATAACAAGTACAAAGAGTAATGTCGAAAGTCCAACATGGGGAGAACCAAGATCTCAAGGAGTATCCCTTCTGACTTCACACACAATGATCTATGTATTGTCCCAATAAGAACAATAGCAACTATCGGATTTCCCTAGTTAAATCTAAATCCACACTAACTGGTCCTCGTCCTGGTGGGTCCCCCAGATCAAGCTAGGCTCGCAAGGGGTTAGAGCATACTGAGGGAAGTTGAGGGGATGGTTTATTTCCAACTTGAAATTTGCAGAAAAAGTAAATTGCAAAATTGAAACTAAGCTAAATTAAACTAAAAATTGAAATCTATTCTAAATTAACTAGAAATTGAAATCTAAACTAACTATTTTGCGATGTTGTGATTGATTTTATTATTTTTTTTTTATCTTTTTAACTTATTGGAAATTGATAGCAAATGAGAAATGGCAAAAAACAAGACAATCACACAAGACATTGATCCCCCAGGGGGGATGAAGACTAGGCACTCTGTAGCCCACTGATTTTATTAATGTTGGTTACAATATCTTTTTAAGGAAGACTTGTGATCCTTCATTAAGGGAGATCAACAAGTTTTTACAAGTTTCAGAAGAGTTTATTGATGAAAGGGGTGCTCCCGAGGGTCCCGGATAGTCCAAATCCGCCAAAATTTGGCAACACTTCCTCTTGGCTGTCCACTAACCTGCAAAAAACAGCAAGTATAGGATAGCAAAAGACGCCCAAAGACACTTTAAGAATGTCTTGGAACTATGTTAGGAAAACCCAAAAATTTCTAAGTTAAAACTAGCAAAGAAAAATGAAAATTCCAAGTTAAAACTAGCAAGACAAATGAAAACTAACTAAGGAAAACAAGCTACAAAGTTTGCCTCCTTAGGATCTTTGGTTTGCTGTTTTAGGACAGCAAACTAATGGCACTTAGATTGCTAGATATAAAGATAAAAACTCTTGAAACTAAACTATCTTTCAGCCCTCTAAAATGTTGCTTTAAAACTTGCTAAAAGATGGAGTTTAGCATGCTAGATCTACTTAAAATTTTGAAAGTAAAAGATAGATCTAACTTTACTTTGCATGCAAGCTAAAACTTTAAAGGTTTAGATGATAAATCAGATCTAGCTATGCATGAAATGGTAACCAAAGAAATTTTAGAATTGTTGAGAAAAAAAGAAAAGAGTGTCGGATGGAAGGAATTATTGGGCTATGGAGCTCTTTTGGTGTATTGTAGAGGGACTTCATTCCGGTAGAAGTAGGTTGAAGATGATGGAGATTCAAGCTAGAATCTTCCACTCCTCCAACTCAAGGCCCTGCAAACTTAGAAAGATCCTGCAAAATACTTTGTCAAAGGTGGGTGCACCCACTTCCTACACATGGGATCTAGAAAACATGTCAGTCAAGCAAGTAGAACATGAAATCTTATATCACATATGCTAGAAATAATAAGATTTAGAAATGCAAAGTTCAAACTAGCTTACTAATATCTTATCATTCAAGGACAAATTAAAAATAATAATTGCAAGAAATCAAATTTACTGTCACCTCAACACATCAAATGGAACAATGGGCATCCACACATTTGCACAACACACAGGTATGACCTCCAAAGTCTTCTTTATTTATATTCCAATAAGCTTAGAAGCATTACAACAACATAATCCCAGGTCTCTAATTCTAGTTTGAAATGGGAGCAAAGCCTTCAATATATAGCAAGAGGGTGGAGTTCCCCGTGAAGGAGGGCGCACCACATGTAGAGGGAGGGCACATCACATGTAGGAGAAAGGTGTGACAAATGTGAGAGATGGGCTGCCACCTCTCTCCAAACTCCAAGAGAGCGCCATGTGTGAGAGGTGGGAGGAGGGAGAGGTCGCTACCTCTCAAAAGGTGGGCAACCCTCTCTAAGCATGTGCCTCATCTCCTCAAGAGGGGCGCACCTCTCCATGGGAACTCTTCCAAACTCAAGTCAACTAACAAATAACTCACCCATAACTCCTCTCCAAGTGCCAACAAGGCTTAGTCAACTCAAGAGAGAGTGAGTTAACTCAGAGCATCTCTCCGACATGTTTACCAAAAAATAGCATTTGCTGATTGTTTGTCTTTTATTGACTTTTTGCAAGTAAAATTAATTTAAAAATCACTATTTTCACTCACAAAGTGGATACATAGGTAAAGTTGGTACTCTAAGCAAGAAAATGAGTACCCCCAAAGCATATGATGCCTCCTAGTACCACTTATTTAACTTAGGCATTATTTACAATTAAAAAAAAATCTCGTATGCAGGAAATTTTTTATTAACTAAAAACATTAAAAAAGCCTATGGGGGACTTAGCGCAATTTCCATATGACTCAAAAATGATGATGAGCATGGTAATCTACATTAGACACTAGACTTAGACAATACACACTAAGGCCTAACCATCAGTAGACACTCCAACTTTGGAGATGATTGAGTGAAAAAACTTAGAAATTATAACTCGCTTAAAAAAATTCCAAGCAAGATATAATTAATAAGTAAAAAAAACACTCTAGAGTAATGTACTCATGTTTAAGTCTTAGGGGGCTAATCCTTTTACAAATTTCATCATGTTAACTCGTCTTATTACAATTCTGCATGGGGGTATGGAAATGCGGTATGAAGAAAAAGAAGAAAAAAGGTGGCCATAATGGTCGGTTGGACTTCTAAACTCTGATTTTGAAAAATTTCTTATTCAATCTTTGGCGACTCAACTACAAGTCCATCCTAGTGCAACTTGGTGGGTAACAGAGCTAAAGTCTGAAAGCTCAATTGTAATCTTGTGTAACTGGGAGGGAAGGCCACTATAACCTCACCAACCCTCTTTCACTTCAGGGCAGCACTCCTTCGGCTCAAGGGGGTTTCCCTAGATTAAGATTGCTAGGACTTGGGGCAAGGAAGATTAATGTGGAGAGTGAAGTCCAAGCAAAATGAGTTTGAGAAGCTTTAGAGTGTTAAAGAAAAATATTTGGAGGTCTGAAGATCAATGTCTTTTCGTTGGGCGTATGGAGTCAAGCATGCAACACTTGGAGGTTGAACTAGATGAAGTCAGAAGAGGTTGAGTATAAACTCTAAGGTGCAAGAACGTTTGGGCCTTCGGCTTTAGACTTTGAGGAAGAAGGTACATAGGGTGCAAGCACGTTTGAGCCCTAGGTGTCGTTTTTCCTTTCTTCTAGCTTCACTTAGGTCAAGGATCAAAGTCCAGGGTTAAAACCCTAAAGTGCAAGCACTTTTGGGTCTTAGGATTTTAACCCTAGCAAGGACGTTTCACAAACTTGGACAATAAAGACTTTATGAAGGAGAGACACACTTATGTCTCCTTCCTAGGGTTTCAACAAGACGATGAAACTTGCAACAAGATAGCAATTAACATATTTAACATTAGCAACAGACAAGAAAATGCAGCAAATTGCTTACACCTTCCAAGTAGCTAAACCATTCAAACCCTAGTTGCAGAAAATAACCATCCAAGAAAGGAAACCATCCACAAAAGGTCCTTCTCCAAGAGTAGCGCATGAGTTCCATGAGCTAGAAAATTTCAGAAAATTTTCAGAACTCTTGAAGGGAAAAATCCCTCAAGTTGTGATGATGAAAATGAGAGAAGTGCCTCTCTATTTATAGGGGAAAGGCTCAACTTCCTCTTACATTAAAATATTAATTTTTAGATGAAATTCCCCTAAATCTAGCCTATAGAGGGGCAAAAGGCCCTCTTCAACAATTTAATAATCTAAAGAAATACAAAACTTGGGCTTTTAAGTCATGCATTAAACAACTAAGGGGAAAAACCCCTCTTAGGCTGACACATCATCAAAAATGTCCTCTTGCCCGTAGCATCCAGCCTCCAAAGGCCCTTCAAGTCTTGCTGGCTCCTCAAATCATGCATTTGATGATCCCTCCAAGGGTGGTCTTCGTCGACAATGGTATCCATCCAACGGCCAAGCGTCCTTCAAGGTGGATGTATGGGATCCCAAAGCTCCAAAGCTGGGTTTCCTCCTTCTATTGTGCAAAAAGAATATCCCCAAAATCCTCCACTCATGGGCACTTAGGCAGCATTCCCTGAAAAGTGGGGTCGGTTCTGCATTCTCCTTAAACTCAAAATTTAATTTCAAACCAAGATTAGATAGGCTCACCATTAATCCTTGAGAATTTGATGTCAAACTTCTGAACATAAGGTCGACCCAGCGTCTTTTTACCAAACTCACTTGAAGGTCAACCCTAATTCTTTACAAGCTGATCCTTCAAATTTACATGTCGGCCCTCCTATTCAACTTAAATTAGAATACACAGCAATATCCGGTTGGCCCTGTTTTATCATTTCAGTGTCCAATATATATAAATATATATATCCTCAATCACACATTTCAAAATGTTCTTTTAAAGTATCAGTCTGTTGGGCACACCCTTTACTGTGCCTGCTGTTTTAGGCCGAATTTCTAAGGCTTCTGTGTACCAAATCTGAATTTCGCCCCCTGCAATAATTGCCCTTACCTCTGCTACAGATATTGCTCAACAGGTGTGTTGTTCCCCTCTTACACCAATTGACTGCTAACATTACAAATGCATTTCTGCTCTTGCTACAAGCCTATACTTGTCCATTTGAGGGGTGCCAACAATCTTCAGATCTGTAATAAAGGATCTTTCGGCTGAATTAAAATCTCAGAGTTTGCTCATCAAATCTAGACACCGAATGAGCTGGAAAAGTCGTTTAGGTCTGCTATTGTATGAGTGTTAAGCCAATCATTGTAGATATTTTCACATGACAATACGCAGTTCAAGATATACGTGTATGTGTGGGAAGGTCAATAGCAGCTGTGAGCCTATTAGCAACCTCCATAGAACGCAGCCTCATGTCCATACTGGCAAGTACTGTGAAACAGTCTGCTATTTGTACTGAATTCATCAACTTCAGAAGCACTTCAACAGCAATAACATGATTGTTTTCAACCAATTCTGGGAAACAATGAGGAGACAACCTACAATGACAAGCAAGCTTTGGATCAGCTTCAATCTCCATGATAACTTTCTGTTGTTGTGTAGGCACAAGTGCTTCTTTCGTTTCTCTTTGAGAGCCCTGTACTCCAGCTTCCCTTTCTGTTATATCATCTTTACATTTCTCCCTGGATTTGGCACTGATGCTATTTTCCAAGCACCATATGATATACCCTGCAAGTTGGTTGTTAACAAGCACAATGGCAGGACCTATCTTTCAAGCGTTGGTAGTAGGTACTGTCAAGAGTTGTTCAGGGGGATCAAGGAGTTGGTTGAGGATTCCCTACTCTCATGGTGCAAGGTAGCATCCCAAAAATCTAGCAACTAGCGCAAATGTGGTGCAAACATGCCACATCCATCTCAACCTTCTAGGCCTATAAAGTAATCTACAAACGAAGACTTGCATGTATCAAGAAGCCATCATACCAGGTAAAACACTTGCTAGGTTGAGTTTTGTTGAACAAAGCTCCATTCCTTCTTTTCTAAATAAGAAAAACAACATAATGTTCTAATAAGTTGACAGTCCATGGTAGTTTATCTCCTAATTAAGTAGCTTTCCACGAAAGAGCAATGTGGACAAGCTTGCTACAAAAGTTAGACACTCGATCCCAAGCAAACTTAGCAAACTCACAAAACTAAAATAGATCCTTCACATTTTCATTTTTTCCACCAATAGCACATTTGATTGAAACAGCCCCATCTGGACAAGTCATTGGCCTAGAACCAAGCCCCCAAGGATCATGGACCAAGCAAAACGACTCCGTTGGCTCTATGAGTGGATTCCACGCACTTAAAACCCAAAAAATAAAGCCTTTTGTTTAGACCTAAGACTCCACAACATTATCAAAACAAAGGATTGTTGGATTGCCCCAACAATGTCCAAGTTCTTCCAAAAGTATCTGAATCAACTGCTTTTGCCCAAAATTTATAGTCAATCCCTTTCAAAAGAAGCAATGCATCTAGCCATCTTCATGAGTGTAAGAGTTTTCCTTTCTGCCACACTATTTTGTTGTGGAGTATACGACACAGTGCACTGACAAGAAATCATGGATTTGGAGCAAGGATCCTCAAATGCACGATTGACATATTCACCACCATTATTAGTTATGAGTGTCTTGATAGTGTGGTTACTTTGATTTTCACCCTTGGCTTTAAACTCTTGAAATTTTTCTAGAATGTGGCTTCTATTTTTTTTTAAAATACACCTGAATGCGTCTAGAGAAATCATCAATGAACGTTAAAATATACTTTGCACGTGATAAGAAAGGCTTTTCCATCGATTTGCATAAGTCATTGTGTACAGCCTACAAGGGAGCAATGGTGTGCCAAGATTTTCCCTTATTGAAGCTCATTAACTACTAACTACGAAAATTAATATGATCGAATCATTCATGCCAAAGACTATGAGGATATCTTATAACCACTTATGGCCAACAATTGGTTTGTATTTGGTGAATACCTTGGACCTGTTCCACTTCCAATCTCACCACTAGGTCAAAGAGGCTTACAGGTCTAACTTGATAAATAAATAGTATGGGATTAGGCTTTTGACACTTTACAAAATGATCCTATATGGGTTGGAGAACCCGAGATTACTTTGAGGATCACTTATAAACATAGTAGCAAGATTTGAGTACGAATATAAATACGATTTGTTGCGGACAAGATACATAATGAAAAAATTCACCTAAAATACAGAAGTAGACATCTCATAGATACAAAAATATGCAATTTTCAAATCTTAGAAAATTAAAAATATACAAAAACTATTCAAAATTTTATGTGACATTCATTCATCATGGAAAGGAACTTGAAACATATCTCAAATTTGAAACGTAACATATCAATGTATCATATAACAATGTGACATATATAAAGTCATCATCCTGATTTCCCCCACTTATCCCAAGAGAATTACTAGTGTCAAAAAAACAAAGTTTAACACAAAAGTACAAATGAAGCAACATGATATCGGATAGATCAATTTTAAATCATAAGTTAAAATTCCAAGCTCATGGCCTCAATGTATGCATGTATTTTCATCTTCATCTTCATCGACAACATCATTCAACTTTTCAACCTTGTCACTACCAACAATCTCATCTAAAATATCTCTAAGGAATACATCATCATCCTCATCATTTATGCCATGTGTGGATGCCCACTTCAACAACATCCCTAGAAGATGATCCCACATCAAATGATGTAGGGAATGCAGGAGAAAACTCTCGTACTCTTTTTGAACTAGATGTCTTACCCTCCAAAGGATCACATCCACAATTGTCGATTGCAATGAATGTTAGCCAAATCTGCTAACAATTTGTTTCTCTTCTTGCTATGGATGAGCTCATGTGTGCTCCAACTCCTCTCACAAGCCGATGCATCATTGACCTATTTTTTTACAAGAAAGTAAAGTTAAATCAAATTATCGATATCAAATAACAAAGAGCAAGTATTTCAAGGAAAAATGTACATCAAAACTCAAATTTCAATGCACAATTTACTTGGCTTAACACCCTAATTGCAAGTTGTTTCAACCATGACGTCGCATACCCATGCATCATACACCACTCAAAACGTGTGTTATCTATGCAAGCCATATCCCATACCGTTCGTGTTGTAGTAAAAGAATGACCAATCCCATCTATGAATGTTGGGGATTGTAATCGTATCTTCTTTTGCACCTTCAGGTCAAGATATATCCTCTCCAAACAAGTATAAAATCCATCCAGGATGTCAACACCCTTATGTATATGAAAATAGTTAGGCGCTACAAAAACACATGAAGCATGCAATGGCTTGTGCAACATTGTTCAACTATTATCCACAATGTCCCATATTGGTTGATATTGTGTCGTATAAAAACATTTTGCTCAATGGCATAGAATGAATATATATTTATTGATTAATTATTGAATGATGGTTTACATTGAGGGGGGGGGACTTAAATATAGCCTAAGGTGCCCCTTTACGAAGAGTCATGACTTCACATTTAATATTATTATTTATTATATTTTACTTTATTATTATTGTAGCTTTATTAATTACTTAGTATGTACATAACATTGCCCTTCCCTTAAAATTGCTTTGTCCTCAAAGCAAAGGTAATGAAGGATATAACTGTCGAAATTTTCGTGTCTTTCTTAGGATGGTTGTTGCTCCCATTCTATCATTTCAGTCTCCATTATTTTCAATTCAAGTATCTTAATCAAACTCTCATCAATGAAACGGATACTATCATTGACAAGAAGGTTCACATACACTCCCTTTTCGTGTATCTATGCAACCCTTATCCATGCCTTATGATGACTAGGAACCTGCCACAAATACTCTAGCAGTTCTGCAATATTATGGCATATGCTTAACTTTTCATAGCACTGAGTATGTGACCAAGTAAATTCAATGTCCACATAAAGCTTCATAAGGTTAAATACAAGATACTATTGGGCAAGGTGATGTCTTTCAAAACAAGTAACCATCGCTGGCAACTTACTTTTGTCTTGCATCAAGGCATTCAAAAACTCCACCATCTCTGCCCTCAAATAAGGGTTCTTGGCATACTTGCCATAAACATGATAATAAAATTCATGAAAACATCCAACATAACACCGTCTAAACACCTTGGAATCTGAGAGGTAATAAGTAAAAGCTCCATTGCATTATCCAACAACTCCACTATAGCTCCTAGAGCCTATTGATGAGAGGTAGCATTAGCATGAAGATACAAGGAACTCACTCGAATAATATCCTTGGCAAATTATTCCTTGAATCTCAAATTCCTTGGCACGAATCCAGCCACTCTCCGTGCCTTCTCAGCGAAATCGTAGATTTCCACTACAAATGGAAACCTGAAACCTCGTTTACTTTATGCCTGCTTCGGTGGCTCTTGTACCACGTAACATAGCATTTGTTGCATTGTTCCTTACCTTTAAGAAAATTAATAAGGCGATTGTTGATAGTCTTGCATTCTCGAATAATTTCCTCCTCGTCAAAGAGGTCTTCAATTGTACATGTTTCTTTGTCCACAATTGACTCCACTGTATTGTTATTTATATGATGCTCCAAAATCCTTATGGCAGGCAATGTTGTACAAGGGTCTCTATTATGATAGGTTGTTGCATCGCCAAATCTTTTGTCTCTCTCCATAGGAACTAGTAGCTCACGATTAGATTCTCGTCGGGCTTCAACAAGATCGTGTATCTATGTCTCTAACTCCAATTGACAACGTAATAATTCTAATTCTTTTGTAGATTGTTAATCTATTGGTTCTTTTGTAGCCGGATTAACTTGAATTTATTCTGTGTGATCATCATTGGTGATCTCAATAGCTTCTTCTATAGCCATCTGATTCTCATCAGCATTGTTTATCTTATCTTTTCTCTTAAAATCCTTCTCTCTCCATCTCGCTCAGAGACTCGTCTCTGTAATTTAGATGAGCTTGAAGTACTCCCTTGCTTGTTGGGACGTCAAGAACCTTGATTTTTTAATAATTTTACAAGCTCATTGTGTTTTTTATCCTGATCTTGCTTCATGTCTTTATATTTTTTATCTTGATCTTGCTTCATGGCGTCTATGTTGTTTTTCATTTCAATCCTGAATTCTGCCATAATTTCACTTTTATGATTTTGTGTTATCTCTTGTTTGAGTGCGTCATTACTTTTTTTAATCTCATCTTTTAGATTATCGCGATTTTTGTTGATTGCATCTTTGAGTGTATTGAATTCCTTTTCTATTTGTTCCAACTGTTTTTTTAGATATCATACTTCTAGAGGATGGAGGTGTATATTGATGTGCAATTTTGGTGAGGTGGAGCAGCGGAGGTGGGGATATATATTTATAACTTTATTTACTTTCACACTTTTACCATCTTCCTTTTCATGTTATTCACTTTTACATGAACACTTATGAAACTTATCCTGCACATAAAGAAAGCTTAATTTTGCCTTCTTTCCTTTTCACATTATTCACTTTTACGTGAATACTTATAAAATTTATCCTCCATGTAAAGAAAGATTACTTTTGTCTTTTTTCCTTTTCACGTTATTCACTTTTACATGAATACTTATAAAATATATCCTTCGAGTAAAGAAAGATTTGTATTTCCCTTTTTTACTCCTCCATGCAAAAATTCCTCCACGTAAAGAGATAAAACTTATCCTCCACGTAAAGAAAGATTTGTATTTCCCTTTTTGGGGGGGGCCAAGATCTTGGCTCTGATACCAATATTGTATAAAAATATTTTGCTCAGTGGCATATAATGAATATATATGTATTAATTAATTATTGAATGATGGTTTACATTGAGGGGGGGGCTTAAATATAACCCAAGGTGCCCCTTTATAAAGAGTGATGACTTCACATTTATTATTATTATTTATTATTACGTTATTATATTTTACTTTATTATTATTGTAGCTTTATTAATTATTTATTATGTATATAACATATTGTGATTGATCATTGTTACATTTGTTCCTTTATTCTATCCATGCTCTCATATACAAAACTCATGCATGCAGCATATAAATCAACCATCTCAAGAATTTTACAATAGGCTAACAAATAGATACAATCTTCTCTCCCAATAGCCAAAAGGACTAATTGAAGATGATGTGCTTATCACCCATTTAAAAAAAAAAACTTTGGTCGGCTTATCACCCATTTTTAACTAATGGAGATAGCTTTTAGATGCCCCCCTAGCCCAATTGCTCTCATTAACGTTAAGAAAGTGACGAAGTTGAACAACTAAAGCTTGCTTCTCCTCATCATATGAGCTATCTTGCAATAGTTGAGACAAATTTGAACTCCTATGTGATGGCTATCTCCCTTTTCCAACACACGACAATAATCCAATAGCCACAACCATAAGGAAAGCCACAATGCGAGAAATAGTAACCTCCCACTAAGAAATCCAACCCCCATCTCCCCTTGGATGAGGAAGAAGGCTCCATAGTCTTTTGATTCTCATGATATGACTTGGAATCTTAGATGAGCAACACTTAGAATATTGGAGCCTATAAATCCTTGTCCCTTTACCACCCAAGAGAGAGAAAATAAAATAGGCTAATGGTCCTAGAGATGCCTCCCCCAACACTTGCATAGGCATCCCCCATTATAATTAAAGTAGAAGGTATTTACTCAGAAAACATGGCCCGATCCAATCTCTTTATGGGTATCCTTTTGATTACCTTATGTAGATTAGAACAAGTAAATCATAATTAAGTAGAATGTTTGCACTTGAATTTATTTGGGTCATAGAGCCCAACCTAGCTTTTAAGGCATTCCAAGTATCCTTTGCCCCCCAAGGTATTCTAATTGGCAACAAGTCTTCTTTATCATCCTAAGTTTTAATTGTGTTAAAGTCACCACAAACAAGCTGGGGGGCGTTTAGGAACTCATTGATTGACCATCTCCAAAAAGTTGTCATTCTTCTACAACATCGACTGCACAGATGTTGGACAAGCCAATTAGAGGACCATCCAAATTGAGCTAAGTCCAAAAAATTCATTGTGTGGGACCAATTTCCCTCCCTTTATCATGTCTTGCTAATAAAATACTAGCATAACAACATTTAAACTAATTATCATCAGAAACCATTGACCTCAACTCTTTGCAAACAAAAATATGAAGATATTTGAATATGGCCCTAAATTTCAAAACCATGTGTTCTCTACATGGATTTTTAAATCCAGACATTCCAAGAGGCAACTTTGATTGCGAAACATCGGGATGATGCCCATCTCATGTTTGTTCTCATCATCTCCTAGCCTATTCAAGATCCCAAGTGCTTGATGTCTTCGGGATTTGTAACGTAGTATGCAACCATTGGTCTAGAGTGATAGCTTTTTGCTTCTGTTGATAACCATCAAGCACCTCATATGCCTAACAATTTAACAAGAGATGTTGAATCTGTGAGTGTGTCCACTCAAAATGTAGGACGTTTCAAAACTCTCGACACAGTTTATATCCAAGAGTTTTAGTCACAACAAAGGATGGGGCCTTGTTGGAACTCGATCCTTTGGCCACAACGATTTTTGAGGCTTGCACTTTCTGAGCAATATTTGACTCATTGTTCTTACTAATTACTTGCACCAAACCACCATCAAAATCATTGCTAGCTTGATTTGCTTGGGTTTGGGCCTAAGTGGCATGTGTGATGGCGATTGCCTCATTGTTGGGTGGAACCATTAAAGGAAAATCACAAGTTTTATGGTTTGGACTAGGGGTTCTGACACTTGAAGCAAGTGTTTGATAGATTGATGTATCTAAGAAGTTGCTTCATCATTTTATCACCTACTCATATAAGGACAAATTCTTTCAAATGCTTAGATAGATTGATGTAGAGACAAACTCGTTTTGGGGGTCTAGGGTTAAAAAAACCAATAGGCTCTTAAATGCGCTCAAGTGACAACCAAAACTGCTCAAGTGACGACCAAAACTAAACAGGCAAACCAAGAAACTCCACCCAAACAAGACAAGAGAGTTAAGTGATCTGATTGATAGAGAAACACTCACACCATGGAAAAAAAATCACTGGGGTGCTTCTACAAACGAGAGATTTCCATTGGCGTGCACCATCGCAGAAAAGCCAAACAAGAAAGCATTTTGTTAGGCTCTTAGTATTGATATGGTGCCAACTAGGGTGTTTTTACAAACCCAAGGACCACAAGAGATTTTCATTGACATGCACCATTTTAGAAAAGGCGAACAAGAAAGCCTTTGTTAAGCTCTCAATATTGATATAGTGCCAACCATAAGGTTTGTGGACTTTTTTAATGTAGGCCCTAACAATAACTTCGAGAGGAAACCTACCAACACAATAACCAAGCAATGTTTTTTCCTCATAGGACATGCGATCATTTTCATATTCAAAAACTAAAATGTCAATATGAATTTCCTAGGGGGTTTCAAAGTTACCTTATGGTACACCTTGGGAACAAACTTTTGAGTCCCCTTAGATGGGGCCATCATGTGGTTGCTATTAGACAGAGGAGTTTTGTTGTCAACTCCACTAGAAGATGGATTAACCGATTCAAAATTCAACCTAGAGTTTCCCAATAAAGGTGCCTTGGGCCTCATGTAAGTGTCAACGAGCTAGTCAAGGTTAGCACAAGCTAGTGAGGGGCACGGGACATGCAATAAATGTGACAAGGACAAAGGTAGATGGTTTGGACAAACACATTCAATCTTGCTTTTTGCAATAAATTTCACAATAAAAGACTTCTCAAGGATGAAGAAAACAAATAGATCAGTTCTGATCGAGAATAATATTTTTAGAATCCAGATTGCCCTAAATACCAAACTAGCTTTATGTCTAGGCTTGGGCAATGATGTTGATTGCTCAATATATGATTATATACATATTTGTCTATTATCTAATTTTGTAGTTATGAAACTACTATGAGAATTGACCTCAATCCAACTCATTTAAATACTTAATGTCATTTGACTTTCTTAGTTTAGCACCCGATCACACTTGATGCCAATTGTTCCCTATGGAACTTACAATATTTTATGTGGTTGTCAATGGGCGTTGGGAGGTAATTCAATGGTACCTCACTTAATGTGGCTCATGTAGTCACGTTTCGCAATGTTCTTCCAACCATGATGAGGATGCTTTGTTGGCTTGTGTGACTTGTGTGTTTGAAGACTTTATTGGGTTCAAGACTAATATGCCTCTCTACACAAGGGGTTTCCCTATGATGCTTCCTCACTATGTGACATGTACACAACAAATTCCTTCCATGTCATAAAGATGGATTTTGGATGTCTAGAATTAACGAGTGGGCTAAATTACATCATTAACCATTAACTCGTAGATAATGATTCAAACAATGTAAATAACACATCCACGCATACTCTCAATCTTTTGTAACAACGGAGATTTCTTAAAGAGAGATTTAAGCACACAATATGGCACTTGTCCCATTGGCAAGATCTTCACAATCTTATTTGCTATCTCTAGGTAAGTAACCCTGCCAAACCATTACTTGTAATAGAAGATAGAGAGAGTGAATGAGCATAGCCCCTTTCCTCATCTCTTCCCTTTGCACCTAAATACATGGTTATAAAAAGAGAAGTTGGGGTTGTTGGATCAAAGATCTTCAATGACCATGACTTTTGGCCTTCCCCATGCATGGTTTGTCTTCTTGTGACATAATTCATCTTCCACCACATCCTTTAACGATTTGCATTCCCCAAGTAGTGACCTTTCAAGATATTTGCAATTTGTATATGTGGCTCTGCAATTTGGGGTTTATGGTTCCTATTTTTTCTACAATTGTGCACCTTTTGAGACTCCGCAACTTGCCTTTGTTAAAGAATTGAAATTACACACATCTAATAAAACAAAAGAAACACTTATAACAACATAAAATAAGCATGCTTAAAACTTAGACGATAAACATGGAGCTAGGAGGAGATTGACAAAGATATTTTTTATACTAATGCTCCCAGTTATCCCCATTTTGTGGGATAACTAAGGAGATCATGTCTCAAGGCCCTCATGTTGCAAATATGGAGTGTCGAGAGACTACATGACCAGCAGTGTCCACTTGCACAGATGAAGACCCTTCTCACCACCACAGAGGTCAGGACTTTCAGATGGCATCCACCACACCAACTGGCTTCCGAGAGGCACCAGGCCTTGCTCCATGAGGTACAAGTCAGGTATTATGGTGAGTGTCATTTCAATATTTGAGCCATTTTGAGTATGTTGTATCTTTAGACTACTTTAGATTTCATGACATATGCTTGGACATTATGCCTTTTGCCTCATTTCACCTTGGTGGTTGACATTGTGCCCTAGTAAGTGGTCTTCCTCGAAAATGGGTTTGCTACTAGGAACTCCCTTGAAGAGCCATCGCACCGTTCCCAACCATACTTACCACTTTCCATCACTAAAACCCCCCCATTTCCTTGTCTCTTGGGATTTTAGGGTGTATTGACCCTAGAAGGGGTCGTCCCTCATTCCATGGGAAGAAAGGGATGAAGACCCAAAGGGATTGTTTTTGGTTTAAAAGATAAAATCCTATATATAAACCTTCCAGATGCTTCGCCCAGGGATCCCCCGAGAAAGCAAAGAAGTGCTTCTCTGTAAGAAAAGGGGGACCCACAAGAATAAATGATTATGAATGCTTAGGGGGTTAGTTGGAGGATAAGAGGTTTCATCACGAGTCGGCCTATCATGATCATGGATATCTAGTGGTATGACATTACCATCGTCTGGTCACCAAGCCAAGGTAATGGCTCTCGGTTGCATGGCTGAGAGAAAGGGGGTCTCATCACGAGTCAGCCTTCTCATTTCCACAAGATACTTGTGAGTGACAGTGTCATTATTTGGACACCACGCCATGGCAGTGGCCTTCAACTCGTCCTTTAAAACATGAAGAAACAAAGAATGGCAAGAGGTTGGGCTTGGAAAAAGTGCATTGCAAGCGAAGGTGCCACACACCCTCTACAAAGGCACCCATGAATGAGACACTACAACCCTTTGTATGTCATGAACCCCATGCCCAATGAGTTTTGATCCATAACCACTTCATCTACTTCACATGGCTTAGAGAGGGATCACTTGGGAAACACTCCTTGACCTAGGGGAAGATCTACCCAACAGGACACCTCGTCAACCCTCCCATATCCAAGCTTGGCAAGTTGCATAATGTCTTTGATCACTTATTTGTTTGACAAGGTAATCTTCAATGCACATGCTTAGGTGGCTCATTTATTGATTTGATTAACTCACCATGATATTATGACTTGAGATCCTTGGAGGGCGTGCTTATTTGTCTTTGAAGGACCTAGTTGGTGGACGATTTTGGAAGAACAAGCCTAGCTTGGGCTTCCATGGGGCTTCAAGCCCACAAGTTGGATGCCAAGGGCCCACATGCCGGATGACAGAGACGAACCTTTGGAGGCCTAGAAGGCACCTTGGACGACCTCACCATGCCTTCACAAGCCAAACGATTTGCTTTAGAGACCTAGAACACCACCTTAAGGGGCTTGACGTCATGCTTGAGGGGCTTGAGGTGGTGATGAGTACACATGGCATGTTTTGAAGTAAGGAACCCTTGAATCGTGGAATAGAAGGTTGGATCGAAGATACATGGCCTTTGGAGGCCCAACTCAATCATCTCCAGCTCAACGTTTGACCTAAAAGGGTCAAAACGTCCCTCCTAAAAGAGTGACGTCTTACTTTAGTGTTTTCATTTGTGCAAAAAGTAAAAATTAGAATGAATTGTTTAATATTATTTTGTAAAGGGGTAAGATTAGGGTTGTTGACCCCTAATCTTGTGGTTTACCTTAAAATTATGTGGACAAACTATGTGAATGGCATTTTGTATAAATAGAAATCATAAGACCTCATTTTAAATCATAACTCTCCCATTGTGAGAAGTACTGGACTGAAATTTCCGCTATATCTGGCTAGTTTCTCTCTTGTGCTCTTGTGTATGGCTATATTCTTGGTTATCGGTTGATGGAAGTGATGCGCTAGCCTTGGAAGGCTCTTCTTTTGCTATTGTGGTGGTTTGTCTTAGCATTTTTCCTTGAATTGGTAAGGCTTTTACTTTGTGTTAACATTTGTTATTCAAGTCAAGGTTATTTTTCTAGAGCTTGGTGGGAAGTATAAATGCATATACCCCCACCTTAGCTTCCATCATTCTATGCTTAAGTATTATTGGTTTAACAAGGATTTGCTAAGAGAAGTATAAGTACATATACCCCCTTAGCCTAAACCCTAGCTAGAGATACTTGCCTTGGGGAGTAAGAGGATTTACACCCCCAAGGAGGTAGTACCCCTAGCTCTTTCTTTGCTTAACTCCATTAACCCAATCATTAAAGGCACTAGTCATTACTTGTTGCATTGGAGAAATAAATTGCTGCCTTGGTAAACGTGAAATTTTCAAGTTTTAAAGATATCTCTTTTGGAAGTTGTCCCTTGAGCCTTTGGCTCTCTTGCCTCATCAAAGCATCCCCTTTCAACCATTAATTCTTGCTGCTGTTACAACTAACTTCTACAGCCATAAGGCTGCAGAAAACCTAACCCTTTAACCCTTAATAACTCCTAAACTAACCCTAGGATTAACCCCTAACTTTGCCCTAACTCTCTACTAACCCTAGCGCACTTGTTGGGCTAGTTAAAGGTGGTTTTCATTGGCTGATTTTTCTGCTATTAAGCTTGGTTTGCTACAGCCATAAGGGTGATAAATATCACTACAGTTAGCTTTTTGTTTCAGCCTTGATTTTGTGCTAAAGTGTTGCTTATTCATTGTTGGGTTAAGCTAGCTTTCATTGGTTTATATCTTGCTTATTCAGTCGTAGCTTTAGTACTTATATTGCAACCTTTATTATCTTCTAAGTGCTTATATATATCATTTACTTTTGCTGCAATTAGGGACAGCAAGCTTAACTTGCTTGTCCAACTAACATATTACAAGAATCCTTGGTTTTCATTGTGTCTCGAGCAAGTACTTTACTCTTGGTAGGTCACTCAACTCTTTTGGCAACCTTTAAACCTTCCCAAGATTCTTTTCCAAGCTCTTTTTACCATTTAGAATTGACCTCTAAGGACATCCATTCATACTTATCATTTTCCATCTCATTTCCCCCTAGGGTCATCGGAATTCCCCCCTTGAGGTGACTACCTCACCTCTAAAGTGACGGGAACACCTACCTAAGGTGACAATGGGTAGGTGCTCTCCAAGTTGTCACCAACTGGTGGTTGGGTCGGGCTTTTCCCAACCTACAACTTGTGCGATAACACTCCTTGCTAGTACAATGAAAAAGTTGCCTAGGAAGGGCTTCTAGTGTCACCTACTCTCTCATTTATTCCAATGCATCAAACCTCATCTTAAGTACTAGCTATGCCCTATTAGTTCCATTACAAGAAACTATCGACACTTTGCATACCTATTAGCTATTAAAAAGTTGCATGTTACAATAAAACCAAATTTAATCATCTTGAAATCTTTAACACTTCCACTCAATATATTGAATATGGGACATTATTTACTAGTCTCTAAACTCTATTTTCTCTAGGGTAACATGTACTCTATCTTTCCAAAGCGCTTGCCACTGCATACTTGAGAATATGATGCCATAAGGAAACATTTTCTTCTACTTCATTTACAACATCATCTCATGCTCCAAAAGCAGTCACAAGCAAGGTTGCCTAGAGCAGGAGCAGAGCAAGAACATCAAGAGCGTCATTTTCCAAAAATCCTCGAGTGAAAACATGTATATTTGTGTTACTTGTAGATGAATACTACATTATTATGAAGTTAGAAATGACATCCATAGTATATTAATGATTATATTGAAACTTTGAAAGATAGCATTATGAATAAACAAGCAAGAACATTTAAACGACAAACATAAATGACAAGCAATGTTCCACCATCACTTATATTGGGATCCACATCATTAGTATCATCCTTTGCCTCTTGTCTAACCTTTGCCCTTGATCCTATAGGGACATCAGTCGACACCACCCAATTTTGATGAACCTACCTAATCCTAGCCTTAAAATATGGTAGAAAAAACTTAGCATGCCTAATCAATGATTTTGGTTCAAGTGAAAGGTACATTTTTGCTAAGGCCATGACAAAGGAGTTTAACAATCAACACCACCAACATTGGGATATATAAAGAACTTGGTGCTCTTGATTAAATGCCAATCATTTATCCTCATACGTGATAGAATCCAATGAAAACGTTGCAATCCCATCAATCCCATCAATCCCGAAAATTGTTAAGTCAGCTGAATTTTGAATGGGATATGAAATTCTACTTTCTGCATATGAAGTTCGATGAGCTTGGAACCAATCTCAAACATCTTGAAACAATTAATGGTAATGTTAAAAATTTAAGTAATAGTTGTTGACATTTCCTTTATCTTTCATTTTTATCCTTTTACTTTARGAATTTAACATTACCATTAGGGAGCGTCTAGGGAGCACCTAGGGAGCARTCAGGGAGCGCCTTGGGAACACGCTCCAAGGCTCTAAGAGCGTCCCAAGGAGCGTGACGCTCCCGAATTTGCAAGCAGTGTCCAAGAGCGCCCCAGAGCGCACTCCCTAGACGCTCCCACTCGAAGCATGCTCTGGAGCTTGGGAGCGGGGAGGGGGGCACTCTCGRTAACCTTGCTCACAGGGGCACTCCCAGTAACCTTGCTCACAGGTACTAGTCACTTGCACTCAATAAGCCCATCAAGCACCACCGTTGAGACTACCCTTTCACTGACACTTCTAGATAACCTGCACATTTTTTAAGCTTTCAGATTCTATTTGCTTCGAGTGATCACTGACAAACTAAGTAACATGACACACACACACACACTATATATATATATATATATTAAAAAAATTACAAATACAAAAATGAAATATAGACATAAAGATCCAATTCTTTTAGGAACTTGAACATTTACAAAATATTGATACAACTAGTGACTACATCAATCATATCGATGATCAAACACACAAGAAATTAGAATATTCAATACACATGACATAAAAAATAAGTTTATAACTTGGAAGTTAGAACCATAAACTACAATTTTCTCATTAAATCATTTGATGTCAACAAAATCAAAATGCATTACATAGATACTAAATCACTAATACTATAGGTGGGACTGCTAGTGGCAAATACAAAATAGGGTAGATACTAGAACCATAGATGGAAGAATCTCATAGCTTGTCACTGTTAGTAGTCCTCCTCCATGTCTAAATCATCAAAATCACCACCATTTTCATTGCTCACTGCTCCATCTTCCTCTATATCAAATTCAAGATCTTCATCTACTAGTGTGGAGGATGACCCCGCAAGACGATCACCATCATCAAAAGTAGTTGACTCTAACTCTAACACTGGTTCGTTAAGATCCAAGTTGACAAATGCCAACTCAACACTGTTGTCCAAACCCATATCATCAAAAAACACATCCCACATCTTTGTCTTTCCCTTCAACCACTCTTTCCTTTACTTATAAATAAGACAGAGGTTGGAGTGCATATACACCATTATCTCTGCCTTGGACTGCTCAACCTGCTCCTCTGCAAACTATACAAATTCCCATATGTGCTACAATTCCTTTGGCCTGAGAAAAGATCCTCATGGCTAAATGAGGTATAATAGGGAATGTTTCCCCATGAGTTTCCCTCCAAGCATAGGGCTTCGTAACCCCCCTCCCCCCCGTCTCTAGGCTAGGCACATCATAGCCTACAAAGCTCTCAATGTCAGTGGAAAACTCTGCAAAGCCCTCATCCACCTCTTCAAGAGATGGTCTACCTTGATATATCCTTCTAAATGCTTCCTTCCTCCACTGTGAAATCCCTCCACCCATCTGAGGAGGGAATCTGAGTGAAGGCCCGCCATTGATCCAATCATTATTGTAATATTTGGGATTCAACAAGTAAACCGAGCAATGCAAAGGTGGGCACCTGGTGATAAGAATATCTCGTATGGTGGTGAATAAGAACTCTATTGATGTCCCATACTCCGGGCACTCATTCTGTAAAACAACAGTCTTCACGGAATCAATCATGGAATCATACCCCTCATAAATATCTCTTGGTATGGGGTAGTCCATGTCTGCAAACCACGACAGATAAATGATAGGGCCCATGATTGTAATGGTAAGATCTACCCTCTCCCACCAACCATTGTCTAATGTAACACCCCTGTTTCCCCCAACTTGTAATTAATCATTAATTTATGATTACCATGCTGTGGTATGGGAACATTGTAAATGTGTCATTTTTTAATTGCCAATAACTGACTGTGGGGGTGAAGCCTTGAAAGTAATAGCCATAATATCACTAGAGGAAAGAATGTGAAAACGATAAGAGAACAGTTAATAAGAAAAAGACCGATGGTTGAACCATCAACCACCCCCATGAATGGAAGCATGGTCTAGCTGCAGAAGGTCAGCCCGAAGTACCACAGGGTCCTGCAGACCTAGAACGGACCCGGATTTTCCTTCTGACAGAAGCAACATGATAGGAGGGATGTGCGTGCAAGGCATGCAAGAGGATATGAAGAGAAGAGTGGATAATGCGAAGAACATTCTAGCAGCAGAAAACGAGTCGAAGGCCACGAGCTCGATGCGGAGAAAGCATCTGAAAAACCTCGTCGAGGCCGTTACAGAGAAGGAGATCTTTGAGAGTATGCAGAGAACAGGAACTGAGCAGAAGGTCGCGAGCTTGATGCTAAGGAAGCATCTAATAAACCTCGCAGAAGATGCGAAAGAGAAAGGATCAATGAGAATTGGCATAATTCCCTGGTGATATCATGGCTTGGCACGAGGGTGGCAAAAGTGCTAAGAATGAATGCCTTTGAGCCTATGGTTGGGTGGAAGGACGAACACCCATAGTCAGTTAGTTGGCTACAACCTGTAATAGATAAGTATTCTCATATCCTGTGTATTTAAGTAGTAACTGTGAATTAAAGTTGGATATCCTATGAATATTGTAGGGATGTTCATGTTTGCTCAATGGTTATACCGTATCCCTCTAATTCTGCCTAAATGTATATTTAAGAAAATAAGGAATTCTCTGACTTGTACACGTAAATGCCTGAGCCCCGTGGTGGCACAAGTTAAAATAAATGAACTGTGAATTTGTTGACCTTGGGGCATAACCTCAGGTGTGCATGTTGACACTCCCAATCGTTCTGAAGGAAGGAGTCGGTTAAGCTCAGGAGAGGTAGTGCATGTATGTACAGAGTCTCTGCAAGGCGGGGAAAGATTGAGAAACCCCTTTAATTCTAGAGTTGATAAATGAGCGCAAGGTGTGCGTGGAGGATTTCTCTAAGTGTTAAGTTCAGGAGAATTAGCGCAACATACCTAAGTAATTAAGGAGTTGACAAAGCTCAGGTAGGATATTGAGATTTAAGTCCCGAAAGGAGAGATCCTTTCCTTTAGAAGACGAATGGATGAGATTAGTTCGAGAGAAGCCAAAGTTCTTCACGATCATCGGATCTGGAGAAAGAACGTGGGTGTTAACCCTTAGAACCCTTCGGACTTCGCGAGTTCGGGAATCGAGCATATTTGTCGTACGGGAGGAGAATTCCCCCGAAGTCCCGAAGTTAATCTGGGTCGTAGATGTGAGGATGCCCGAGAACTATCCCATCCGTTGGATCTACGATACAGTCAGCCCGACGTTGACCACTTCGATAGGATGGAGGATTGGTAACACCAAAACCCCTGAAGTCCCGAAGTTAATGTGGACCGTGGATCTAAGGATCCTTTGAGATCCCTCACGACCGTTCGATCGAGGGGATGTGTGTATTACGTCGAGTTTATGTGGGGGCCCATGTGTCGAGTGACGACGTTGCCAGGTGTCCCCCTCGAAGTGGCACACACTGGGACCCAAGGGACCCTTGAACGAAAGTTACAAGCCGTAGATCTCTGGGGTCACGTAGATACTCTCAAACCGTCAGATTGAGGTTGTGATCAGCCTGGCGTTGATCGACTCTGGGAGAAAAGAGGAGTTTGCATCGCAAAACTCCCGAAGAGCCGAGAGTCGAAGAAGATCTGAGCAGTCCAAACCAAAGGAACAGGTGTCGTCAGATCCTACACTCCAGAGAGAAGTCACTCTGGGAGAATCGAAGTGTGAAGGCACGAGGATTTCCGAAGACCGGAGTCCCGAAGTCATCCCGGTCGTCCGTTCGAAGGGGCGCGTGGCAGAAGATCTGCCATTTCAGAGGAATGTTACTCCGGAAGAAAAGGGAGTGTGTTGAACAAGAACTCCCGAAGGCCAGAGAGTCGGAGTTCATCTGAACTGTCCATTGGAATAAAACATGTGGCGCTCGATCTGTAACTCCAAGTACTGAGCACTTCGAAGGAAAGAGAGAAGTGTTGACTGCAAGTCGCCCGAAGCGGGGCAAAGGACAGATATCGACCGAAAACACGTGGCGTTTGATCTGTAACTCCGAGTATGGAGTACTTCAGAGGAAAAAGGTTTTGGAGTGTTCGAAACTCACGAACGTCGAAGTCCCAAAGTAGATCACAGTCGTCAATCACAAGGGATGTGTGGTGCTCGATCTGTAACTCCGGGTACGGAGTACTTCGAAGGAAAAAGGGTTTGGAGTGTTCGAAACTCCCAAGCGCAGAAGTCCCGAAGTAGATCATAATCATCGATCACGAGGGACGCATGGTGCTCGATCTGTAACTCTGGGTACGGAGTACTTCGGGGAGAAAAGCCTTTGGAGCATTCGAAACTCCCGAATGTCGAAGTCCCGAAGTCAATCAGGGCCGTCAAAATCTCTGAGGACATGCGGCATCGGATTGTGAACTTCGAAGATTTGCCACTCTGGAGGATTCGCACAGGGGTTGTCTTGGTGCTTGTTGTCTTGGCATCTGGTCATAGCCTACGGTCATATGCGAGTATAAATGGATGGAAGAACTCGAAGAACTTGGGAGAGGCTACCTGCCAGTTCGGAGCTCGGTTCGGAGCATGGAGACTGTGGATGGAAATCTCTGGAAGAGCAGAATGGGATAGAAACCCCGAATAGGGGTTTTGATTCTCCTAAGAAGAGCAGAATTTTGACGCCCCCACCATGGATGTGTTACATCTAACACTATATCCTTGACCTTTTTTGAAAAAGTTTGATCTGTCTTTCTCCAAAAAGACCAAAAATCCGAAATAACCATGGCCCCAAGAGTGGTCTTCACCTCCCTCAACCTCTTATGCATGAAGAATGAGGAGGCAAACTAAATATCTATAGTCTTCAACAATGGTAGATGTGTGTACTCTTTATAGATTGCTAGGCCATTAAGATGGTTTTGTACAAAATTGTAGATATTGCATGCATCATCAATAAGACTTCCCATCCATGTCACATCTGAAGCAATAGATTTAAGAGCTAAATTCAAAGAATGAACAATGCAAGGTGTCCAAAATATTTATAGATATTTAGCTTCTACAATTGTGCCAACAACCTTGCAAAGAGGTGCATTCCTTGTGATAATTTGCACACAAAGAATCAACACCTACATCTTCAATAACTTTAATGAACAACTCACCAATATATTGCACATCCTTGTATTTTCCAAGAGCATCGCTTCCAAGAAGACTAGTCCATTCTGGGAAAACACCATGAAATTGATGAGTGGGTGGCATGCTACATCAAGCCATCCATCAAAAACAATACTAACACAGGATGAGGGCCATGATGATTTAACAGGTTTCCAAATTTTACCCACCTCCTTTGCCTTAACCAACAATGTGATTCTAATCTTCTCTTCTACAATCGTGCCAACAACCTTGCAAACAAGTGCATTCTTTGTGATATTTTGCACACAAGAATCAACACCTACATCTTCAATAACTTTAATGAACAACTCACCCACATATTGCACATCCTTCTATTTTCCAAGAGCATCAATCACATTCAAAAAGACTAGTCCATTCTAGGAAAACACCATGAAATTGATGAGTGGATGGCGTGCTACATCCATTCATCCATCAAAACAATACTGACATGGGATGAGGCCATGATAATTTAATAAGTTTCCGGATTTTATCTACCTCCTTCTTTGACTTAGCCAACAATGCGATTATAAGCTTCTTTGACTTAACCAACAATGCGATTCTAAGCTTCTTTGACTTAACCAACAATGCGATTATAAGCTTCTTTGAATTGGGAGGCACATACCCAATTGGAGCCCATTAAACTAAAGCTCAACACACCTTAGTCAATAAAGGAAATTGTACGACATTAAATGAAATGAAGTTGAGATAGAAAAAGAACTCGATGGTATGATCAACTTCTAATCAATTCTCTTGTTGAAAGATCTTGTCCATTGGACCACCACTTGGAGTTGGCCTCTTTCTTGTTGGCTTGATTGTAGTCCCACTTCCCAATCTGCTATAAGGCTTCCTCGAAAATCAAAGAGGATCCTCATTTTTGTGTTTCCTTACTTGCTACCGCCACCTTCCCCAAGTCAATATTATCTTCTCTTTCTATTTCTTTTCATTTGATAGCATTCAATTCTATAAATGAGCCAAGTCCACAATCAAGGCCCAACAAATGGTCATTAACTTGGTAGTAGGTGCTCTTGTATTCAATGTTGCAAAAATTACATGCACAAATAACATTCCCTCCCCCAACAAGCTTTGCCCCAAGCCCTTGTTGTCTTGTTACATACTTCCAAAACAAATATTTCTTTTCTTGAGCTTGTTGTCTTGCTACAGCAAGGTTATTTTGAACATTGCAAGCTACACTTGAAACTCCACTTGCAGTAGATGGAGCACTAGCAAAGATAGATGTACTACAAGGAGGGAGGTAAAAACCAATAGTGGCATTCCTCCCTTTCATTTGACCTTTACTAGTTGCCCTTGTTGATTGAGTCATGATTTTTATGGCATGAATAAAAAAACATTGTGGTTGTTGGAAAAACGAATGAATCTAGTTTGCTAATCAGACTTCAAGGCACTTGGAATCCCTTCAAATCTTGAGTTTATCCTTCACCTGCACAATGAAAGACCACGATAGCTCCTTCCCTATGGCCGAAAGCAAGAAAATGAAACAAAGAAATGCCTCTTAGATGCCTTGTGAGTCTCTTTTTCATGAACACATGTTGGACACATATAGT
Organism: Picea engelmannii; assembly: GCA_009831015.1. Lineage (NCBI taxonomy): Eukaryota > Viridiplantae > Streptophyta > Pinopsida > Pinales > Pinaceae > Picea > Picea engelmannii. The sequence continues at coordinate 194,358 of ML786576.1, read as the reverse complement.
GCACGTGTCCACATGTGCCTCTTGTCCTATTTTTAGACATGTGTCTTGGCATGTCATGTACTCGAAACATGGGATACAGACACAGGCCCCTTGAGGGTCGTCTATTGTTACTTAGTTGATAGACATTGCCATTGAGACCTCTACTATCCATAATGTCTACCGATATTTGTGGGATTTGTGCCAATTTTGCTCATCTTGAGATTTCATTTGCTACCATATTCGACAACATATTTGTGCCCAGTTCCCAAAGGCATAATCAAGTATTTTCACCAAATTCTAGATCACAGAGGGATCACTCGATTTCATCCACTCTAGAAAAGTTCTCCACAACAAAAAATTAATCAAAGGCAGAAAGCACATTGTCCACACACATGCCCTCTCTTTTGCTACACGAGGACACACCGCCACCAATAGCTCTGCAATTCATCTTTCGCTTGCAACCAAACTCCACAACACCTGATCCAAAGCCTGTAGAACCTGACAATCCTTCAGAGCAAGGCTGTTGGGAGCAAGGAGCGGGAGTGGGTAGCACAATTTTCAAAAAATTCCAGGAGCAAGAGTGTTTTTTATATAATACAAACTTTAATATATTTTGATGCATATATATATATAAAACATGCAAAATGTCAATAAATTGCAAAAAAACATGAAAACATAGATTTAAGATCATTTAACGACTGGATTAGTGATGGTCATTAAAGCATCAACCATTTAGTACACATATAACATCAATCACATACAATTTGTCAATAACAAATTGTAACAAACAACATCAACCACAAAATGAAATAGACTCTAGAGTATCATATTCATTAACAAAGAATTGTAAGATTCGGTCAATAGTTCAAACTATAAACTTCAAAGGTAGACTGTAAATTCGTAAGGACATATGCTAGGGCATGGAGTGGAACATTCAAATTATCCCATCTTTTGACCACATGTTTATGGATATGATCAAACAAGATCGCATCCCTAAACTAACAATGTCTTTGATTTGGCCTAGCATGTTGTCGATCTACTCATACACCTCCCCAATCACCGATTGATCTGTATCTACAAACCAAATCATACTATAAATGGGTTTGGTGAACTGCAGAATATACCTAACCTGTTGCCAAAACTGACAATCAAGAACCGTGTCCTCCACCTCCTAAAATTCAAGTCTGTCAGATGCGGATGTAGCCTTGTCTTTCAGATCCTGCCATGAATCACTCAAGACCATACTAACCAATGCCTCTCTTATCTTCAAAAAACACATGAAGATGAGATAATAGCTAGCAAATCTAATCTTTGCAATCTTTAGTAACTCCAACTTGGATTGATTGTGGAAAATGAAGTGGGCCATGGTATGATTGGGCAGTAAATCTTATCATCTTCTTCCCTCTCTTGTACAAAGCATCGATCCATCTATAATCATGGTCCTTCATTTTAATGATATCATGCATCAAAAGGTTCATTGTGTGAACCAAACACCCTAAACTAAAATATATTGGGGTACCTATCCTCAATGATTGCTCCTACTGCCTTATAATTAGCAGCGTTATCAGTGATGACTTGAATGACATTGTAGGGCCAGCCCCAATCTCTTTAATGGTTTTAATCAAGGCTTTTGCAATATTAAAACCGATCTTGCAGCGATCTGAGTAGTCATGGGCTGAAAGGAAGACTGCACCATTAACAAACACACCAAGAATATTTACCAATGGTTTGCCTTTAACATTTGTTCAACCATCAGTTACAATTGATACCCCATGATGGTTCCAAGCATTTGTAATTTTTCCTAGAGCACTATGGATTTTGTCTCTTTCCCTGTCAAGTCCCAAGGATGTAGCTTTGTCATACTTGGGGTTCTTGTATCCTTTCGAGGCACCATTGATGGCTTGTACCATTTCATGCCAATAGGGTGAGCGAAGAACATTGAATGGTACACCACATGCATAGAGAAACCTGAAAATTTTTGCATCCACATCATCTCTACAACCTTGGTCACGGAAATTTGATATTGTTCTAGCCCTGAAGGCGAAGGCAAGAATCCACTAGCATGGGGGGGTGGGGATCGACCAGTGAACATTCTCTGTGAACTCTCATGTTCAACCCTTGGTTTCTTGTATTTGTTTTGTGTTGCCTCCTCTTACCTTTTGTATTTGATTATGTCTTTGGATGGCACTTCCACACAGGTTTTGACTCCTATAGTCTTACCTTTATCCCAGTGCATAAGCCCACATAGATGCTTTCTCACATGGGTATAGGAACCTGTGTAAGTTTTATGACATGGTGGCATGTGTATTTTGTGGTTCCACCCCTTTCCCTCCCCCAAGCCTTGTCACATACTTCCACAAGGGTGTTAAGATCTCTTTGGGTTGTTGTGCGTCATCACTATCATTTTCATTTTCATCATCCCCTTCCATTTCTTCCTCCTCTCCATGGTATGTGTTGTCCACTTCTATTTCTTCGTCACTATCATGGGTATTTTGACGTCCTTCAACTCCCAACACCACCATCATAATAAAAAATGGAACCAAAATGATATGCCACAATGGACATACCCATCATGCTTGTTGAACCATGATAATAACTTGCTACCTGCAGTAGAATGATGGAGGAGAAATGGAAAAGAGTAGGAGAAGAAAACATTCAAATATTCAACATAGAATAATATATTAGTTTACAACACATGGAATTTAAAAAATAAAAATAAAAAATGGGCCTAAGAGCCTACCTCTTTAGCTCTCCAATGGTGGTTGAATATGACTATGGCAGCCTTCAATCTCCCTTCAAGCTCTCCAATCTCCCAATGGCAGCCTTTAATTCTCCTTCCAAGCTCTCTGATCCCTTCCAAGCTCTCCAATCTCCCTGCAATATCCCTATACCAACCTTAAATCTCCTTGAGAACTAGCAAGAAGCCCACTCAAAACCCTCCTAACAAATATGAGTGAGATGAGTGAAATGGGAAATAGAATGAGAGAAATGGAGTGTTTTAATCCTAACAAATTTGGATTGCAAATTTAAGTTGTAACTATAATATCTGTGCACATCCAGCGCCTTGAAAGATATTCAAGGACAGCTTGTTCACCTGTTATAAATGACACAATTGTTATAAGGTCTAAAATATTATTCTTCCCCCCTTAATGCTACCTCTAAGTTTTTTCTCATTATTCTCCTCTACCTTTACCCCCATTTTTAACAATAAACTTCTCGTGCATTTTCAAGCTCCCATCTATTTATCTTCTTCCTCGCTCTTAACTTGTTCTTACTTTCCCATTCAAGATTCAAGGTTTCAGTTTTTACAAGTTTGGTTTACAAATTTTAGTAATTATAATATATGTGCACAGCCAGTTCCTTGAAAGATATTTAGGGGTATCTTTCTCACCTTTTATAAATGACACAATTCTTATGAGGTCAAAAAATTATTTTGCCCCCTTAATCCTAGCCCTAAGCTTTTTCTCATTCTTCTCCTCTACCTATACCCCCCATTTTTAACAATATTTTGCTCACTCATTTCTTAACTGGTTCTTTCATCTATTAATATTTGCTTCCAACTATTATATCTTCTTCCTTGTTCTTAACTGGTTCTTTCATTACCATTCAAGATTGAAGGCTTCAATTTTTACTTATTTGGCTTGCAAATTTAAGTAGTAATTATAATGTCTGTGCATAGTGAATTCTCTGGAAGATATTCAGGGGCAGCTTGTTCACCTTTTATAAATGATACAATTCTTACGAGGTCAAAAAAATATACATGGCCATTGAGCAGTTTCTAACAGAGGTGATTGGTTAGACTTACTTCATACAAACTTCTCCATTAATTATTAGCCCTAGCTAGTTAAAGAGGTCACGTCTCCCAGCACTGCAATTTCCAAACAATCACGCAAGTTCAGGTTTTAGGAAAGAGTCAAGTGGATGCAAAACAAATCGTCTGAAAATCTCTCCTTTGAAATCAACCACTGACTATTAATCCACTTGACTACTATACTGCATCGTCATTCACCTTCTAAGCTTAAGCATTTACAAGTATAACAACTATGAACAGTGCATAGCAATTAAAGAACATGTATAACAGAATAAGTATAATGATCTGCAGTCATTGGTTTTATCTATTAACGTTTCTGGAATGTCAAATGAGGTAGTATTATTTGGCTACCAATGCGTTACTGGATTTTTATTAATTAAAACACCATTAAGCCTTTATAGTACTAGCTCTAACACCCAGCCAAGGTCTGAGCAAATTCTAGGCATAGTAATTTAGTAAAAAATGCCTCTATGTACCTTGTCTATACAGCAACTGTTTTACAAAACGTTCATCTGTACTTTGAATTTTTAAAAACATGACATATTTCAAACATCCTGCCTCAAAAAATATTGGATCAATATTCCTCGATATAAATAAGTGACTAAGACTTGATGGGGAACAAAAACAGTGACTTAAACCTGAAGAATACTAGATGAAAAATTTACGAAGCAAATACTCACAACAAAGTTTGTCACCAACTTTATTGGACACTGTCTAAGCGATCAGCTAGGGAAGGTGTATTGTTGTTAGCCACTCGATCCCTCTCTCTTCTAAACTAATGCATGCTAGTCAGAGCGTCGTATCCTTGTAACATTTATGATTTTTTTAACTCAGATTTGTATAGTGTTCAGTGTCCTATTCACAATGGGGGTTGGAGAGAAGACAATCAGATGACAATAAGGGTGTTGGGAAATAATGAAATCGAATCCTACAAACACAAATTCAGATTTCATATCTAAAGTACATCAGAGCAATCATAAGAAGGAATTATCACTCATCACATATATGTCATAAGTCAAAGGATTGGACAAATATTTGTCTTCATTCATTCAAGGCTGCAAGTACAGTGTCTAAAAAATTTCAGTACATCAGCAACTACAATACAAAGGCCAAAAGGGGGGATACAATCTTGCCTCAAAAGCCTTGCCCCACCAAAGACAAAGACCAGAAGACCAAAAAAGCATGGAAGTAGTGCCCCCTCTTTCACTGAAAATAGACACCTGCTAATTCTAGAAAAAGAAGCTAAGTCTGGCATAAAAGATCTCAGAAAAGCACTGAAGGGGTGCCCAACTGGCTAAAGATGACCCTCTCTAAACCCAGCACTGAACGTACTGTTTATGACTCACACAAACATGCCAAAATCAGCCTCCATAAAAGTGCCTCAACTACTGGTATTAGCTAATCTATTAGATAAGCAAAGGCTAAATTTAGCTTTAAAAACAGCACTTCTAAAGATAAGTCGAAAAGAGCATGAAAACAAAAAATATATCTATCCGAAATGGGTGCCCTCCCCCATGCTCATCCATGTCAAACTCGGAACAGGCCAGAGTTAGAACAAGAGGCTGCGCCCTCGTGCTTAAGCATCCTATTGTGCAAACTCAGCGCCACGACAAACAGAAACTTGAGGCAAAGGAAGATGCACTATCTGCTAGTGTACATGCACAAACAAGTTCTGGAAATAGACCTCCAAATAATGTGCCCTATCTGCTGGTATAAAGGCACCTTCTTGCTGGTGATTGACATGCCAAAGCACAGGAGAAAAGCAAGCCCAGAGTAGACTCGTCAAAAGCAATAAAAGCAAGCCAAAAATAAACCTCTATATCAACTGTTTTCTTCAAAAAATTCTCCACGGGAAACACTGGAAAATGCTAAGAATAGCCTCTTACTAGGCGCTGATTTCAGCATGTCATGGCACATGCAAAAAATGAAGGACAAATTCTCAAGAAGCGACCTAAAACATGCCTAAAACAACCTCCATAAAAACAGGAATATGCTCTCTAAATAAGGCTCATAAGCCAGGCATGAAGCATCCCACAAAAGCAGGTCAAAAGTAGTCTAAACATAATGTTTAGCAGTTCTTGAAATAGCAAGTTCCTATCATGGAACAAACCCTCTTACCCTAAGCGCTGAAGCAATAAATAGAACTCCAAAAGGCAGAGAGAAGACTCCATATCAAGAGCTCCAATTCAGCTATAAATAAACCTAGAAAAGCTTTCTAGAAAGGTGCCCAATCTCAGTGAAATACAGCAGATAAAAATCATGGGAAAAAGCCCTCCTCTTAGGTGCGTAAACAGGCTAGAAATGGACCATAAGAAAGGAAGCGGGTGGGCCTCCAACTGTGCATATAATTCAACACATACAAACCCTTCTTAAAAGGTTTCAGATAGGCACACAATCAACACTGACGAAGCTGGTTTGATCTTCTGAAAAGTATCAGTGGAATCATCTCCGAGCTGATATGATCGTGGGAACTTTCCAAAGAAGGTTAACACAAGCGGATAACACGATTGCAGGTTTGAGGGTTAACACTACCCATCCTTGGCATCTCCGAGGAATGGGCCAGTTTGAACCAGTGTCTGATGCTTTGAGAGTTAAGGTAACTTCTTATGTGCATTAAGTAGTTTTAGTGACTTAATACCTTTCTGGCAAATACCAGAGTCATACAGACTTCAAGGAAGGAGAGGGAGAGGAAGAGATTCCTAGATTGTGGTTTTGAGATGTGCAAATTTGGTAGAGCCTAATAGATAGGCTACTCAGGGACAGGCCCATGCACTGGATTCGAGGATTCTAACATTTGGTCATGGTGAACTGGCATTCAAATAGGATAATACATGCTTTGAGGCTAACACATACGGATCTATGCATGGGGTGAAATTTTCAAACTCTCTGTTAGAGGGGAAAATACTCCAATTTGAAATATACAAATCAACGCATAATCCCTAGTACCTATTACTATCCTAACAAGAATGACAGTTTGGAATTGACAGCTGAAATTTTATAATCCTTGAAATGAAAAAGGGATAATAATGCCTACCTTGACGAACTCGGCGTAGATTCTGGAAGTTGTTGAATAGATGCAGCTCTGCCAATCTGCAAGTAATCTACAACCTTTGAATGTATTCAACGTGTAACGTACTCACTAGTCAGGGTTACCACGAATTCAAAATCTCGATTGTTTCTTGATACTTCTCCTTCGAAGGGAACCTCAGCAAGGATATGCTATATTCGAAAGCTTTGTTTTTTCGGTAAGCGCAGGCCTTAGCCTACTGCATTAAACTCAAATGTAGTCAAAAGATTCATATCACTTCGAAAGATTGTCTATGAAGACCGGTATTAATTTAAAAGGAGGGTAAGCCTACCTCATTAAATTCGAATCCAGTGAAAAGATTCACGTCACTTCGAATGATTGTCTATAAAGCCCAATATTACATTAATTTAAAAGGAGTGTAGGCATCAATTTGCCATGAATGCTAAAGATCGTGGAGATTGGGCATTCAATGCGCACTGTTCAAATCACTTTTGAGGGCCCGATGGAGTATATGGGGTAATTTTGAAATGCTTAACTCTAGGTTTGAGTGTGAGTTAATGAGCTATGAAGTAGTAGCAGCAGCAACAGCAGCAAAATCACCAACCCATGATTACAGGAAACATTGCATCCCAGTAGTTTGTGTTTTCTCCCGAGTCCTAACTAAACAGTAACCATTTGGAGGAAGCAGTGGGAGCGAAAATTACAATTCAACAGGGACCACCGACGCTCAGAGGAGGGACCATTATCGGGAGAAGCTCAAAGGAGGGACCACTGACACCTGAGGCCGTGGGCTCTTTAATTTCGGGAATAGCAGGGAAAGTGCGCTGGTAGGGACTGTAATTTCAGGAGCAGCAGGGAAAGTGCGTCGACAACAAGGAACAGTCGGGAACAACAAGGAACGAGGGCTCAGGGATAACTACAGTGAGAGAACAGGGGCAGAGACGAGAACAAAGATAGCAAGTGGGGGAACAGTAAGGGCACTGTTATCGCTCAGTTTGTAGTTTAGGTCAAGTAGCTGAAGGGTAAAGGTCAAACTAGCATAACAGGAGCTTCCCCACCCACTGTCACCTCGATGGGGGGCTCTTTCTATTTAGGGTGGCTAAACCCAAGGGAGACGTCCCCTGGCAATCTGGGGTTTTGAAAGGCAAAGGTTTAAAGGATCAAAGCAAATTTTCCCTTTCACAGATTACCGCCAAGAAGATAGTCAAAAAGAAGATAAACCACAGAAAAGGCACTTGTTTGCGAGACAAGACAACAATAAAACTAATACATGCAGTAGTGGTTAGTACTTCATAAATTAATGACTATCAATATTATATATGAGCACATACAGTAGTAATTATTGATGAAGTCAATGATTGCAATAATAACTATGGCTTATAATATTACTTCTCAATAAATACAGAATGATATAGCATCCAATGATTAATCCTTAAATTAGCTTAATGCATTAAATATCATCAATTGCTCACATACAAAGGTTGTTGCGTCACTATGCTAGAGGTGACGTCAGCCTTGTTCTAGGGTTAGTACGGTAGACAAAGAGGTCAACGTTTTGTTATTAAGCCAATGAAAACTATCAATACATCAGTGTCTATCATTAGATGACTAAGCCACAACTTTTTTAATCAACCACAAGCTCAAAAGAGGCATGACGTCATCATCAATCTAGGGTTAGTAGACGTTAGGGTTAGTTAGGGTTTCAAATTTAAGAGTTTTGAAAAGATGTTTTGACACAACAAACTCAACGTTGGAGAGATAGATTAGTGCCTTAGGGTGTTATGGAGTCAAAAGCAAGGGCTAGGTCTCAGGAGGATATAAATCTAAAGACTAGAGAGTTAGGCTCTATGGTG
>ML786576.1:159720-172804 GCA_009831015.1 Picea engelmannii | reverse complement strand
TGTATGAGCCATTGATTAATTTTTGTATTGCTTAAGAATCTATATGCATTGCTTTACTTCGCAGGTTTAAAACTTACATGGATGACATCAACAACGTGGATATGAAGTATTGATGGATGGATAGCATTGTGGCATGGACAGCTCCCAAGACAATGGATGGCATGGTGGCATGGACAGTTCCCAAGACGACCCTGAGACTGAAGTTGCATGGATCACGACGATGTCAAATTAGGGACCATATATGAGACATTAATCACCCACCAAACATTTTTTGAATTCGGCAAACGATAATCTTCCAAATCTATTGCAAGCAGCTTCTTTCTACGCTAATCTACAATGTTTCTCTGTGCACTACTTTTTTCTATGCCTTCTTTGCTATGTTCGTCAGATGCAACATTGCTTTGTTCGATCCTGAGACACGATATTGTTATGTTATCCATCATGAGACGCGACATTAAGGTAAGGGATCGTTCTTACATAATGTTTCTTTAAGTTTCTCACTAATCAAGTGTAGCTCTAAATCAAAGTATAGTCTAGTTATCGAATCAAAGTCTAAACAATTGTAGCTCTAAATCAAAATCCTAGGTCTAAAAAAAATTGAGTTTTGAACCTCTCCTTGATTCAAGAAAACAACTCAGCTATATTGACTTGATTTGAGTTTTTTTTTAATGTATATTTTTTTGGGATGGTGACATTGGACTTAAGTCTCATAGGCCAAGGAAAGTTCCAGTTTCTTATTCGGGAACTAGACTCCAGTTTCTTATTCGGGAACTAGACCTCACTCGAACTTCGTCAGATGATATACCTAGTTCTCCTTTGGCAATGATTCTTAATCATCATGGTCTCTTTCTTTCCAGAAGTCGGGGTGAAATAGCTAACAATCAATTAGCAAAACCGGGTTGATTCCTCGTTCATTACTTTCGTAATAAACTATTTCCCACTATTATGGAAATCTAAAAAGTGGCTCCCATAATCCTAAGGTCTCTTAAAACCAATTTCTTTCTTTTTGCTTTTTTCCCTTACTAATTTTCCTACTTCCTACTCTTCTTTATTTACATATGCATACACCACTTTTATTTCCCATTTCTCACTACATGATACATCAAACTGTTATCTGCCCAACACAACCTATCGCTTCATTCTCCCATAGGGTATAAAAGTGTCAGGTGGACTTACTTAGTCTACCAGTGCACTTCAACTTAATAGTTCTGTTTTTTTACTAGAATCTGCTTCCACCACTTTGAGAAACAAAGTAGCTTTCTGATCGAGTTGAGCAATCCGAAAAGGGAAAAAACTCCTTTTACAAGTTTGAGTTTGAAAGAAAAAGAAAACTTAAGACATCATGTGATATGATTCATTTAAAATTTTAAATTTATTGTAGAAAGGTTTCGTAAAAATATTTATTAATAAATATGATAAATTTGATATTTAAATATTATTTTTATTATTCCTCCTTGGAGTTCATAGGTTCAAATCTGGAGAGGGTAGGGTATGTATACCTCCGTAAACTTTAACACTCAAATCATTGCACGAAGGAGATCCCTTTCCCATGAACAAGAGAATCTCATACACCAATTTAATATCTGACCCTTAAAAATAAATTATTATTATTATTATTTTATTTTATTTTTAATTTTTTTTTTTAAAGTTATATATAATGTAAATTAAATATTTGTGAAATATTAAATCTTATCATAAATACATTGTATCAATCTTATATATATATATATATATATATATATATAATCTTATGACAGACACATTGCATAATTTAACATACATTCTTATTCGTATTATTAAATGCTTTATTTTTGAACACTCTATTTAATTTAATTGTTAAAAATAGCACAATATTCACATCACTCATTGTTTTTTATTAAATTATAAATTTGTTGCACATGTGATAATAAACTTCACCAATGTTTTTTATTTTAATGATATAATAATTTTAAATGTTATGTTGGAAACTTTGACCCACCGCTTTCCTCACCCTCTCGTCCATAATCCTTTTAATCAAGTTTATGCTCCATTCCATGCCCTTGTGCCTCTTCTATGTTTTGGTCGCTCCTTCAAAAATCATCAAGAAGATTCAAAATCCACAAAGGGCCTTCCTTTTGGGGGTAGCGAAGGAAAAAAAAAGCGAGGTCTTGTATCCTGGAACAAGGTGTGTGTCCTTAAGGAATTTGACAACCTCGATATCAAAGAACCACTCCTCATGGGAAAATCCCTGGCAGTGAAAACCTAGTGGAGATGGATCAAAGGGCCTAAAGATATATGTGAAAAGGTATGGAGAGCAAAGTACGTTGTCAATACCCCTCCGACATAGCTAATTTGAATGGAAGGAGACCACCTAGGGTCATTAATTTGGAAAAATGTATGGAGTAACAAAGATCTAGTTCAATAGATCTGTTTTTGGGAAGTCCAAAATGGAATTTTTCCCTCTTCTTGGAAGACGCTTGGGAGTAGGAGCCAATCCTTGGAGATGATGAACATCTGCAATAGGAAAAAAATGCCATGATTCAAAAAGGTTGGACTCATGTATGTCACTACCAGGAAGATTGGCCTAGTAGCCCCTACCTGTCAAAAAGAAAATGGAAAATTTATGATACTTGATCCATTACATGGGAAGAAGGAGGAAGACAAAACATGGAAGTTGAATTGCGGACTAGATAGATCAAAGTCCAAACTAACTCTAATATTCTGCGATGGGGGAATAAAAGGGATGGCAATTTCAAGGTCAAGGAATCCTACAGGTTGACAACAGGGGTAAATACTACAGATAAGAAAGAGGCCTAGAACAAGGTTTGGAACTCGACTCTTTAGCCAAAAATCTCTACCTTCTTGCGGTTGGTGGTCAGTTGATCCAGATTTAGGAGCGGAACGAACTGATTAACAGACTATATACAATAAACATAGAGATGTGAAGAACAACACATATATCCATTAAACAATATCTTCTATTGAATAAATGAAATAGGTTGAAACTGTAAAATTGTAGAACTGAAACACTTGCTCGAATGGTGGTAGTTATCTTTGAGAAGAGATGTCGCTGTTACGCACATCCGTCTAAGCAGAATCATTACAATGAGGCTCCAGATACCTTTTTGATATTACTCATGAATGCCAAAACCCTAGACATTCAAAAACCTAACCCTAGGAGGTGAAACGTTAAAAGACACGTGGGCCCTTATGGGTAATTTGGTACCTCAACTTCCTGGGGTCATAACTTTTGCATACGACCTCCGTTTTAGGCGCGTGATAGCCCATTGGAAAGGTCTTTCATATAACTACGCATTATGCCATCAAACTCTGACTCCGTCTACAATTTGGTCGTGGCGAGCTAAAAAAACACTATTTAGGGATCCAAAACGACCCTAGAAGTACAACAAGATGTGCTGACATTAAAACATACAAAATAAGCCAGTTGGATTAGATGAGAGGCCACTAGTATCTACCTGGAAGATGTGTAGGGATTTAGACATCCCCAGAAGTGTAGAACCCACAATTACAAAGAAGTATAGAAGAACGTGTTGAACTAAAAATGGACAAGAGGAGCCAGTTAGAATAGGTGGGTGGCCACCAATATCCACCTGGATCAATCCTCCCCCCTTAGGAAGCAATGGTCTCCATTGCGTTGAGTTTCCCCATTAGGTAAGGAAACTTCTGTTGGATTTGGCCCCGGGTGAGCCACTTGCCTTGGTGTAGGAGTTGCCATGCCTTGACAACCCGATAAAGCTGGATCCTCTGCTGGCGAGTGCCCTTTACCTATGTGTCCACTATCTGATCAGTCGATGCTTGTTCCATGCAGTCCAGGTTGAGCTATGTTGGTGTCAGTTGTTATGCGATCTCTGAGGTGTCCAATAATGGTGGAAAATATGGCCAAAGGAGGTCCACATTGAACATTGGGTGAAGGCCAAGGAAGGGCGGAGTGTTGAGCTCAAAAGCATTGCTACCCACAACCTTGGTGATAGTGTAAGGCCCATAGCGAAGTGGGTGGAGCTTCCGATGGGTCCCTGTGAGACGCTCCTTCTGCAAATGTAAAAAGACTCTATCACCAACCTAAAACTGGTGTGGTACCCTATGTTGATCATGGCGTTGCTTGTACTTAGCATTGGATTTCTGCAAAATCTTCTGGACATGTTGGCGGATGTGCTAAATCCGCTCAATAAATCTGGTGACTTTGTCGGTCTCAGACTGAACATGGGAAGAGTTTGTCTTGGTGGTGGCAAGAGGTAGTGCAGCATCAAGGGGACCCAAGGGTTGGAATCCCAACCCCACCTGAAATGGCTATGGCAGGTGGAGCTATGGAGAGCCTTGTTGTAACTGTGTTGAACATGGGGGGGGACTCTCATCCCATGTATGTGGATGCTTAGAGTTGTACATGTGCATGATGTGCACAATCATCCAATTGACGACCTTTGTTTGGCCATATGTTTAGGGGTGGAAAGCAGTGGATTTAGTGAGCTTAGTGTCCAACAGTGAGTAGAGACTTGACCAAAATGTGTTGAGGAACCCATTGTCTCGATCGAAGATGATGGTGTGTGGTATCCCAAAATGGACCCACACTCGTTCGAAGAAGAGCTTGGCAGTATCTACTGTTGTGATATTCTTCTTGCAGGCTGTGAGGATGGCCATCTTCGAAAACTGATCAACAACCACAAATACACATTCATTTCCTTGCTTGGTGGACGGAAGGCCAGACATGTAATCCATTGAGATGGATTCCCAAGGCTTCTCTGGAGTAGGAAGAGGGGTGTATAGGCCTTGCTTTTTTATGGATGGCTTGGCAATGGCACAAGGAGTGTAAGATTTGATATACTTGTTGACGTCATGTCGAATTTTTGGCCAATGAAAATGTTCCTGAAGAACGACAACAATTGTCTCCACGCCAAAATGTCTTGCCATCCGACTGTAGTGGGCTTCCCAAATCATCTTTCCACGCTCGCTTGTAGGAACACATAGATAGCCCAAATGGCATAATAGTCTGTCCTGAATGTGAAAATCGGTGACAATCGCGCCTGTACCCAAGAGTTGATAGGTGGTGGTGAAGTCTGGATCGTGCTAATACAGTTGGGGCCACTTAGATGCTTCATGTCCACAGGAATGGAGCACAGTGGTGAGTGCAAGCATAGGAGGTCGACTGAGGCAGTCAGTGACGCGATTTGAGATCCCTATCTTATACTTGATGTTGATATGGAATTGTTGCAGGTAGTTGGACCATTTCTGATGGCGGTCGTTCTGCAATTTCCCCTGTGTCTGTATGAACTACAGAGGCTTGTGATCAGTGTGGATGATCGTCTCCTTTCCCATAATGTAATGTTTCCATTGACGACAGGCTTGTACAATGGAATACATTTCCTTGTCATATGTGGGGTATTTCCGGACATTATTTGAGAGTGTCTCACTATGGTATGCCACCGGATGACCATGTTGAGTGAGAACTACGCCTACAACATAGTAAGATGCATCAGTCTCAATCTCGAACAATTGTTGCGGATCGGGAAAGGGGAGTACTGAAGCTAAGCACAAGCGATTCTTCATATCATTGAATGCTCATTGTTGTTCCTTCCCCCACACAAACTTTACCCTGCCACCGTCGTTGGTCACCTAGTTGAGGGCCCATGCAATATGGGAGAATCCCAACATGAATCGTCAGTAGAAGTTGGCTAGTCACAAGAAGATTCAAAGCTTGGTTAGTGTGGTCGGGGCTGGCCAGTCACAGATGACTTGGATCTTAGCTAGATCAAGATGTACCCCATGGTCATCAACAATGTAGCCCAAGTATTGGACCATGTTCATGCCAAAAGAGCATTTTTCCAAGTTGGCGTATAGCTTGTGTTGTTGCAGAGTGCTCAAACCTGTTGAATATGTCGCATGTGCTCCTCCCAAATTTTGCTAAAGATGAGGATGTCATCCAAATATACCACCACAAAAGAGTTGGTGAAGGGTCTCAATACTTCATCCATCAACCTCATGAAAGTGGCTGGTGCATTTGTTAAGCCAAAGGGCATGACCAACCATTCAAAGAGACCTTCTTTAGATTTGAAGGTTGTCTTCCATACATCAGTTGGTTTGATGGGAACCTAGTGGTAGCCATAATTTAGGTCAATCTTTTTGAAGAACTTTGCCCCCTTGAGTTGGTCAAGAACGTCAACAATCTTGGGAATTGGGTTTTGGTTCCTGACTGTGATTTTGTTTAAGGCTCTGTAATCAATGCAGAGTCGCCAAATCCCGTCCTTCTTCTGCACTAGTATAATCGAGCTTCCACAAGGGGAGGAGTTGGGTCTAATGTGCCCCTTTTGTAGAAGCTCTTGGATCTGACGCCTGATTTCATCATTTTCTATCAGGGAGCGACGATAGACTGGTCCATTAGGTAGAGGTGCACCGAGGGTCAGATCAATTGGATGCTTGACTTGGTAGTGCGTCGGTACCCCGGTGGGTGAGGAGAAGATGTCTTTGTATTCTTCCATGATCCCGTCCACTTGCTTCTATTGCAAAGAGAGCCTCTGTGTAGAGGCCTCAGATGTGGTGGCGACCTTCTGCTTATTGTGAGCACGGATCACAAAGAAGATGAATTTACTGGTATGTGAAATGACCTTAGTGCATTGCTTAGCAGAGATTAAAGAAATAGTGGTAGGCGGCGCTACCTCCGGTATCCTGTACAATTATCTACCCAAAGTAATAATAACACTGCGGGGTCTAGACTCATACACAATATGATGCTTCCACAAATATGGTTGTCCTAAAAGAACATCACAAACTTCAAGGGGAGTAATATCACACAATACCTCATCTTTGAAAGGCTTGATGTCGTAGGGCAAACGACACTATTCGATGACACAAAGATCTCTTCCTTGGCGAAGCCAGCCGATGGTGTAGGGATGCGGGTGCAGTGTCATTGGAAGGCCCAGCTGCTGGACGACCTTTGTTGAAATCAAGTTCTTATTACTGTCTCTATCGACAATGAAATGAAGCAGAGCCCCCTTTACCCACATCTGTGAGTGAAAGAGTCGTTCCCCTTCCTCTAGTTCTTTTGGTTCGCTTGGCCGGACTTTGGTGGTAGCGACAGTGGCACTGGGCTCAACATCGATAATATGCTTCCCTCCTTTGGGATTTGATTCAGAATCATAATTGACCTCTGACTCGGTAGCCTTCAACTCGACCATGAGTGACTGCTTAGAGTGACATTCTTCAGTATTGTGCCAAGGGCTTTTATGGTACTCACACCATTTTCTCGTGTCATTCTTCGTCTTCTCATTGCCCTTCTTGTGTTGCGGCTTGGACTGGTTGTCCTGAGAGTGGCCATCTTGGCTCGGTCCCTTGTTGTGTGGGTTGGGGTCGCCTTTTTCCTTACTTCGGCTGTGAGGAGTTTGCAGATCCAAACTCTCGCCTCTTCTTCTTAAATTTCTGCTCGATCTTGACAACGTATTTATAAGTTGTGCCCAATGAGGCGATGTCCAGAAACTCCATTTCTATTTGAATGTTTCTATGCAAACAACCACGGTATTTGAGCACCAGATGTCGCTCAGAGTATTTGATACCCAATTTGGTGTGCAGGGTATGGAAAATATTGGTGAAACCTGGTACTGTCTGGTCCCTTTCTTGACGCAGGGTGGTCCATCTAGTGTATTGGTCCTCATAGCTTCCAATAGGGTAGTATTGTTCTTTAATGGCGTCCTGGAAGGAATCCCATGCAGGGGCCACCACAAATATTGCAGATTCCTTTATGGCCATTTGTTTAGAGTAAGTATCCCAATAGTCCTTAACATGGGGGACGACCTTGAGGAGTGCAAAAGTAATATTTTCTCTATCGGAAAAATTGTGGACCGAAAAATACCCTTCGAGCATATTCAACCATTTATCTACAACATCTACATCTATCAGTCCTTCAATAATGGAATATCAAAATTTACATGTACCTTGAAGGGGGTGGCATGGCCACTTGATGAAGATGCTTCTCCTGTGGGTAGTCGTCGAAGGATCTGCGCAAAGTTGTCCATGATGTCATTCCTTTGTCACGCAAGGGATTCCTAGAGAAACATTTTAATAGGATCTCCTGGTACATTATCTTTCTTTTCATCCCCCATGGGTTGTTGTCAGGCTCAGTGTGATCGATCTTGCAATGGCTCGATTGGTTCGAGTCCCAACTTCTTGTACCCAAATCTTGTTGGGGACATGCACAAAGAAAAATAAATGAAGAGAAGATCGTTCTGATACCACTGATCCAAATTTAGGAGTGGAACGAACTGATTAACAGACTGAATACAATAAACACAGAGATATGAAGAACAACATAGATATCCAGTGAACAATATCTTATATTGCATAAATGAAATAGGCTGAAACTGTAAATTGCAGAACTGAAACACTTGCTCGAATGGTGGTAGTTATCTTTAAGAAGAGATGTGGTTGCTACGTGCATCCGTCTTAGCATAATCATTACAATGAGGCTCCAGAGGCCTTTTTGATATTACTCATGAATGCCAAAACCCTAGACATCCAAAAACCTAACCCTAGGAGGTGAAACGCCAAAAGTCATGTGGGCTCATATGGGTAAGTTGGTACCTCAACTTCCCAGGGTCATAACTTTTGCATATGACCTCCGTTTTAGGCGTGTGATAGCCCGTTGGAAAGGTTTTTCAAAGAAATAAACATTACACCATCAAACTTTATCTTGATCCACAGTTTGACTGTGGAGAGCCAAAAAAACACTGTTTAGGGCTCCAAAACGGCCCTAGAAGTACAACAAGATGTGCTGAGATGAAAACATACAAAATAAGCCAATTGACTTAGGCGAGAGGCCACCAGTATCCACCTGGAAAATGTGTAGGGCTTCAGACAACCCGATAAGTGTAGAACCCACAATTACAAAAAAGTACAGAAGAACGTGTTGAACTAAAAACGGACAAGAGGAGCTAGTTGGAATAGGTGGGTGGTCACCAATATCCACCTGGATCATCAATAGGCTAGCACTAACATGGTACCATCTCATCAAGAGAGGATATGTAGGCCATTAATCTATTTGATGTGTAGAGGGGACGAAGAAACAATAGATCACATTTTCAATGAATGTAGAGAGGCTTCTATTCTATGGGACATAACAATAGTCCTCTTTAGACAATCTCACATGGAAAGAAATGATATAATAGAGACCCTCGAGGGATGGAGGATGAATCCATACCATAGCCCAATCCTTAATAAGGTGTGGAAAACCTTCACTAGTTTTCTACTCTGGAACTTAATAGAAGGATTTTCAAACACCAACAATAAACAACGATGATGGTTTAGGAGTCTACAATCCAAGGTATGGGAATCTATTGTTTCATCTACATGGTCAGGTGAAGATTGGGATCTCTCCATAATATAGATGATTATCTTCAATTAAAGTCAATTGGGTTATTTCCAATGTCAGGCTCCTATTTCTAAGAAGCCACTTAGTTCTAGGTCCAAGGAGACTTGCAACCCTCTGCCAGATTTTCACCTTAAGTTGAACTTTGATGGGGCCTCAAAGGGAAATCTTGGTCCCTCAGGGGAAAGAGGGGTGTTCTGCATTTTAGCAAGAGAATAGAAACAATCTATACACTCAAATTGGGCAACAAATCCAACAATGGAGAAGAACTAGCAGGATTGATCACATTTATGGAAAATTGCAAAAGAGAGGAGATACAACAATTTGATTGTCGAAGGAGACTCCCAACTAATCATCTCGGCCATGCAAAGGATTGTATATGGAAAAAAACTGGAGAAAATATCAACTAAATAGAAATTATCCTCCTGACCCTCTCAGGTTGTTGATATGGTGAGGCAAATTCTGATGATAATACCAGTCCATATTTGAAGGAAAACTAGCTCCCTAGAGGACCATTTGGAAAATGAAGAAGTGTCACAGGCTAGTGATTCAAAGGTGTGGAATTGGTCGGAGCGAATTCCCCCTCAACTTAGAGAGGAATGCAATCGAATAAATGAGATTGATAACCAACCCCCAGATGGGGTGTCAACAGGTGGGGCCTTGGATGCACACACGATGTGTCAGGCTGCCACTTTGTTTCACAAAGGAAACCTATCATTGTGGGAGATGAATAGATGGGCTTAGATGCGATGTGGGGAAAATGCAAGTTGTAGTGGGGGGTACAACACCCATGATCCCAATACCTGAGATGATGTTGAGACTATATTGCCAAAAAGACAATATTGTCGAAGAACCAATTCGTATTTCACTTGTATATCAATGCTTGACATGAGTACAATATATAGACTCATCGGGGAGAAAAGTGCATAAGGTTGGTGTTCTTTATGCATGCACTAATTATATTTAGTCAATTCTTAGCTAATGAATACCGTGGATCAATACCACAAGTCATTAAGTGGTAAATGATGGTAAATGACGGTAAATGATAAGTTTGACTCCATTGATAATAAAAGAAATGCACACTTCCTAAGGGGCCAAGTTATCCATATCCAATGTGTTGGACATATTGTCATTGATACGTTGTCATTGATGTCAACAGTCGATGTCATTATGATGTGATGATAAGTTGTTATGATGTATTGTCATTGTTGATTTATCATAGATGAAATTGTCATTGATGTCAACAATATAACATTTAGCAGAGAATGTCAAACAATATGCAGAGATCAAAGCTCAAAAGGAAAAGCACATTGAAAGCATGCAAATGATGAGAATGTTAAACAATATGCTGAGATCAAAGCTCAAAAGGAAAAGCACATTGCAGAAACATGATCAGATCAAGTCGGGACCGTTGAATACACAAGCGCCAGATCAATGACAGGGATGGACTGCGAAGAGAAAAAGGATAATTAAAAAGCATGTTATTCCCAATCCCGCAATCAGTCTAGACCGTCAAATTATAAGAGAAGGATTGTTGGAGGACTAGTCAACGATCAGATCAAATTAAGACCGTTGATACGCAAGCGCCAGATCAATGGAAGGGATAGATTGCAGAGAGTGAAAGGAGAATCAAACAATGTTTTATTTCCAATCCCACAATTATTCTAGACTGTTAGATCTTATAGATTCAAAGATTGACGGCTATGATTGATCCACCAAACGATCAGATTAAGTCATGATAGTCGGATATGCAAGCGCAGATCAAGGGCAGGGATTGATTGCAAAACATGAAGAGAGAATTAAACAATGCGTTAATTCCAATCCCACAATTAGTCTAGACCGTCGATTGTCACTTGCCAAATAGATCTACGGTTGACATCAACTCCACTACCAATGAGTAGTTTTCCATTGCGGAGCTCGACGATAGTTTTAAACGTCGTGCTAGTTGGGACACCGCAATCATCCCTGATCACTGATCTACTCTGGGACCATTCTCGACCGATGGATCAAGTTGAGTGGAAAGATAGGATAAGCAAGGCAAAAGGGATGAGATTTCGAATACATGAATTTTCGATAGTCGTCGGATCACTTTAAGTGGAAGGGTAGGATAAGCAAGACAAAAGGGTTGAGATCTCGAATACCCGAATTCGTGATAGGCTTTGGATCACTTTAAGTAGAAGGATAGGATAAGCAAAAGCAATGAGATCTTGAATACCTGAATTCCCGATAGTCATTGGATCACTTTAAGTGGAAGGATAGGATAAGCAAAAGAGATGAGATCTCAAATACTCGAATTCCCAATAACTGTTGGATCACTTTAAAGTGGAAGGATAGGATAAGCAAATAAGAAGAGTCGATGGATTTAAAGCAAAGCAACATCGCAGATAGATCGAGCCGTCGATCTAAGATCATGATCAACGAACATAATTCATTTTGGGTTAAAAGTTGTGATGATGTTACACTTGGGGGAATCTCACTTCGGAAGAACTGGGAAATGGAGAAATCGAATTACAGGAAGTCCCGAAGGATGAAGTTCTGAATTCAATCTTAGCCATCGATCTAAGATACATTTCATGAGTCAGGACAACCGTTAGATCGAGGAGAAGAATATGTGCCACATCGGGAGATCTACGTCAGCAGACCATGTCAACAAGGACGCAATCAGATGATGACAAGTGTCAAAGTGTAGTTGGCATTTCAGGTATGCGTAAGTCACAAAACTAAGTGACATGTGGAAACCACTCAGTCAGTGCCACGTCAACAAGTGATGTCAACAAGTTACATCACTCCGAGATTTTTACTTTGGGAGTTTCACCACTAGCAAATGCCTGAGGTCCCGAAGTTCCGAAGTAAATGAGAGCCGTTCATATCAACTATTGATTAATTTGTAATCGTCAATTTGTTCGAAACCTCTGGACAAGCCAGGGTCGTCTGACTAACAGAAGAACGAATAATGACCATCTGATCTACTTCAGGAGATTTGAAAGATTATAGAGGTTGGAAGTCGCGAAGGACAAAGTTTCGAAGTACCAACAGTCGTCCATCTCATTAGGAGATCAAAACATGACCGTTCATTTTGATAAGTGATCAAGCACTTGCTTGGCCTAGCACCTAGTCACCACCTGTGGTCATATGGAATAGAGAAATAAGGGTAAAATGAGGCAGCGCTTAAATTGATAAGCTCGTGGTTCTATGCCTGTGATCATATGAAAATGGTTTGAGGGAAGCACCTCATACAAATTTAATTCGACATAGAGTTAACACTAGAACAATACAGAGAATCGATAAGAGATCAAATATGATCTATTGGTGAACAAAGAATGTAGCAGAAGCATGAGAACGATACGATGAGTCGATCGATGTTTGTGATCAACTCATGAAGACAAAAGAACCGACACCCAGTCATGATTAAAAGAGAGTTAATTCATGAGCATTATGAATAAAGAATAAAAAGGAAAATAGATCTTATTTAAAGATTAATATTATCATTTAAATGAAAAGGTACAATGGTTCGAAATGAAAAGATGCAATGATTCAAATTCACACTAGTTGGAAGACTATATAAACAAGAAAGAATGGTGAGAAGAAAGTGAAGTTGAATTTGTTGAAGTATATATATTTATATATAATGGATTGAATGAAGGTTCATTCTATCAGGTTGGTGTCTGTTTACAAGCTAGGTCTTGTATGAGGATTGGATTCCTCACATCTCAATTGGATCTGAGATCAACAAAC
>ML786576.1:122023-143141 GCA_009831015.1 Picea engelmannii | reverse complement strand
AATAAATAAAGTATTTATTCTTTTATATATTGATTGAGAAAATGAAATAAATATTTGTTGTTCAATGAATTTGTGAAAAGTGGAAGATTGTCCAAAGTTATGTGACACTGATTCACCCCTCCCCCCCTCTTAGTGTCAAGTATCCATTTCAACACAATGTGCATTAGTTGTTGTCAATGCCATATGTTAGACTTGGTATAAATAACACTGCTAAAAATAGGCAACCCCCTAAATTTAGGAATGGCTAAAAATGGACATGGATGTCCCTTGAAAAGTTAAATGTTGTGCATGTACTCAACAACTACCACATAGCAAGACCTTCAAGCATAATGATACCTAAGCTCATAAAAGATAAAAAAAAGGATAGGAGAGAGAAGTCGAGGAAAAAATAAGAAAAAGGAAGGAAGGAAACATGGCATGCATGCAAAGAAGGTGGCACAAAGGTGTAGAAATAGAGTTGATAGGATATACTAATAAGGACATTTGGTTGCTAAAAATATTACATGTAGCAAACATAAAACACCCGGAGCAAGAGAAACATGGAGAGCAAATCCGGTCAATAAAAGATTACCTTGTTGCCACTCACATAAAGAACAAGGCACCTAAAGAGTTTAGAACATGTAGAAATTCAAGCATGGGTAGAAAACTTGGAAGTGATGTAATTTTTCTAGGTTGTAACTCAGTTGGGTATGAGAGTACAACCATTGGAAGGCTAATATAGTGAAGAACATTTTTGTAGCTTCTACTACTAAAGAATCACACAATTTATATTCCATAAATATTAGAGAAAAGTTGTTGGTACATGCGATAACAGACATAGTGTTGCATCATCATTAGTTAAAAAACCAATTAACCATTCATGAGGGGAAATGGTGAAAGAATAGGATCCTCTCAACCACAAGGAAGAAGTTAAAGCACTTAATTTCCATCTAGGGAATGTAGAGACGTACTTAGATGGGAGCATGGACCAAATGAACCTCTAAACTTGATGGAGACTATAAGAAGTTTGAAAGTGGAAGTTCAAAATTGTAGAGAATATAATGAAAGAATCATGAGATTCCAAGAGAGGCAAAAACATAAAAATACTTAATTGGTTCGAAGTTTGAACCCAATAGTAGAGACAATTGCAGTAGGGATCTGGTTTGAAAGATATGGGAGAACACAAAATTTACTCAAAGAGGGAATCTTGTGGAAAAGGCAAAAGGTCAAGAAGAACTTCTAGAAATCAAGGATATCATCACTCTCCATATCATTTATTGAATAAGGCGTATACCTATGAAGAACAATTTAATAGTCTATATGTGTCCCAAGCCAGACACCAGAAAAAAAATAATGAACATGATAATTTGCAAGGGGAGCTTTAAAACATTAAGCCACCTACCTTTGATGGAAATAACAAGATCAGACAAGAAGTTGAAGCCTAGTTATTGGGAACAAGGAAGTACCTTTAGTTGCCCAATTATTCATGGAACTTGGAGGCCATAATTGTAATATATGTTTTACAGGGAAAAGCTTCCATTTGGTGGGACCAATTGAGACAAGTCAAGAAATTAGTGAATGGAAAATCACTTGGAAACAATTCAAGAAATACTTCTAGCAAAAGTATATATCTAAGCACTAATATGACAAGGAAATGTAAGACTTCTATTAACTCAAATTGGGAAATATGACAATGGAGGAATATCTTCCAGAGAGGTTGAGGTATTTTGGGTATATTCGAGACAAGAAAGTGAAGATATAAGACTTTACTAATGGAGATAGAATTCAATTTGATGAGCCCAACATTGTTCATGAAGCTACTAGGAAGGGAAAAGTCCATTTATGATCAAGCCAAGGGTAAAGAAAATTTGCAAAATTCCTAGAGTGGTAAGAAGAAGGAGAAGCAAGACCAAAGAAAGAAAGGCTTCAAACCTCCCTATTTTGAGGAACAATCCAAGTGCTTTTCTACATAATCATATAGCTTAGAGTGGTTCAAAAGTGTTTGGATCATTGGGAAAGATAGCCAAATAATCAATTAAATGTTGGGGCTATGAAGGAGAGCATTTGTATAGGGTCTATGGACGATGAGAAGATCAGATGAGGACTGTACATAACATCTAGGAAGCCACTACAATAGATGACATGGCAAGGAACATACATTGGGTTTATGCAAATTTAAAGGATCATCAAGAAGACCATTAATCTAGCATGTCTGAAGTTGAAAGTAAGATTATCAAGCAACCTATTTCAATTTTGATATTTGATTCAAGAATAAGTCATAATTATATTTCTCATAAGTTAATTGATAACATTCTCCTTAAGAGAAGAAACTATACTAAGCCTTAGTTGGTCTAGTTAATTGTTGGAACCAAAAGGAAAATCATTGAGTTAGTTAAAGGTTGTTCATTGGACATGAATGGGATCCATATTTTTAAAAATTTGACCATCTTACCCCTTGGTTCATATGTTGTTCTAATTGGAATGGGTTGGTTAGATTTACATTATTTCATAACAAGACCTTCACTTGTCTTGATGAGGAAGGAAATTGAAGAACAATGAAAGGTATTCCAAGGCTTGTTTCTATAAGGCAAATTACAACATTATAGTAGAAAAAGTGTTTCAAAAAGGGTGTCCATTATATGTAGCTCATATCGAGGAGACAACAAAGACAAAAGTCCACGTCTTATGGATTTTCCAGTATTATAAGAGTTTGCATATGTGTTTTAAGAAGAAGAACATGGACTTCCAACAAAAAGAGATATTGATTTCTCTATTAATTTGATGCTTGGTCCTGCTCTAGTCTCTAAGAGTCCATATAGAATGAGTACACTAGAATTGAAGGAGCTGCAAATGCAATTGGAGGAATTGTTGAGGAAGGGATATATACATCCTAGTGTATCCCCATGGGGAGCACCGACAACTCTTTGTCAAGAAGAAATATGGAACTTTGAGGTTGCACAATGATTTTAGATAGTTAAACAAAGTCATTGTGAGGAATAAATATCCACTACACCTAATTGTTGGATTTTTTGATCGATTGAGGGAGAAAAAATATTCTCCAATATAAGCTCGAGGTTTGGATACAATTAAGTTATGATAAAAGATGGAAATAATAGAAAAATGGATTTCAGAACCAATCATGAACATTGAGTTTCTAGTGGTGCCATTTGGCTTGACAAATGCACCAATTGATTTTATGTGCCCAATGAATGGAATCTTTAGAGAATATTTGGATAAGTTTGTCATTGTCTCCCTTAATGATATGCTTATTTTCTCTCAGATAGAAGAGGAGCATGAAGAGGACTTAAGCTTAGTCTTGCAAGTGCTAAGAGAACACTAGCTCTATGAAAAATTGAGCAAGTGTTTGTTCTACAACGAGGAAGTTCATTAGTTGGGACATATTATCTCGAATGAAGGAATATGAGTGAACCCAAAGAAAATGGAGGCAAAAAATAGATAGCCTACATCCAAGAATGTGTCAAAAGTAAGGTCATTCAAGGGTGTTGTTGGATATAACATCAGGTTCATAGAAGGATTTCCAAGATTGCACATCCAATTCCTTGTTTATAAATTAAGGGAGAAAGGTTTGAATGGACACAAATGTGTGAGGATATTTTCAGCTATTGTTTGTTAGATTTTGTAGTTCACCCAAACCGATGCACACACACCTCAGGTATGGTATAGGTTCTTAATAATATACACAAAAGTACAATTTGAACTGTGAACAAAAACACACAGAGATGACTAACAACTTAGCACAACAGAAATAAATCAACAATTGAATCATACACAAGTACACAAGAAATTTATGCCCAAATCACTTATTCTTAAACCTAGAACAAATGAGCTCCCATACCAGGGACAATGGCCCAAACTCTTTACATAGAAAACATGCCAAAGTACAATGGTACACTTACAATATTGAGGTTGAGTCCTTCCATCCATTGAACTATGGTTGAGTCCTTCCAGCCCTATATTTTCACCAACTTGGGTCTCAGTCCCCTCTTCTACCCTGCAAACTATTCTCTTTCCTTCTTATGATCTGTAATAAGGGCTTACACAACCCCTTTTTCCCTTGACACCTACAATGAGGGGCTTACACAACCCTCTTACACCTACATTCAAGAAACTGGGGCTATGGCCCTCTCTCTGCATCCAAAACTCTTCAATCTGCAACTGAATGAGGGCTTGCCCAATCTTACTTTCACCTAAATCCTGCCAACAAGAACTTAGTGTAGCCCTCTAGGCTACAATCTGAGGTTTTGTCGTTGTGGGATAAGTCACTAGGTCTGCGACGTCTTCAATTAGTCCCTACATATGCTTGTTGGCATGTCCACGTGTTGTGGCCTGTGTAGCAGCCACTACATGGGTCATGGGCCCTCCCTTTTCTTATTTTTTTTTTTCAGTTGCTACACTTGGTTTCCAAGTGCACTGGATCAGGGTTGAGGTCCGACCCTACCTGGCCCCTTCTTTTCTACACTAACCCACACAAAACAACCCCAAAATATATCCTTATACTTGGACTGAGGTTCGACTCTCCTCTCTTGTTGTAGCACAAAAAAGTTCCCAAAATAACAACAACGAGGCTCTCTCCCTTAGATGGCTTCACTAGGGTGCCATACTTAGCCCCATTCCAAGGTGTCTACCATAGAAAATAATTCAACCATAGGCCTACTCGGCTTGTTCCATGAGACAAATGCCTACTTTCCTTTCCTACGACTGGTTGAGGTCACCAAGACTCCTCCACACATGTCACCACAAGCTTATCCACAAATATGAAATGTCACATCATCCTTAATGTCCTTTTATATATAACTCCAAGGGTGAGTAAAAGTCCTTAAAGTAACTCAACATTAAATTATAATATTTAATTCCTCCATTTGGGTGTGAAGCCCCAAATACAAGCCCACAGATCCCATCATCAAGCCCATGAAGCCCCAAATTCATTCTAAGGGCGTTTTCACCGAAACAAAAGTGAAGTGAGGTGCCAATAAGGATTCCCACATTCCCGACACCCAAAGTTACTTTTGGGAATACCTCTCGAAGCTACAAAACATAAACATTCCCTCTTAGCGAGGGAGGTAGTCTCACCCACTCCAATATCTCTTGGAAGTAACTTTGTCTCCCATACGGGAAGTGGCTTTGTCTCCCATACTAGAAGTAACTATGTCTCCTACATTGGATCCTCTACTACAACTACTCTCCAATCCACCTAATTTCCTTCTCCCTCTGTCACCGAAGCAAATCATGTTGTATGACACGATCCCATCTTTGGAAGACACCCTGCTCCTAGAAGCCTCCCGCTTATGATCATCTTGCCTGGCCATCTCAATCCATGACACCTTCTTGAAAATCTTGGAAGAATCCTCTCTCCCATATGGACCTAAAGTGAGACTCCCTTTAAACGATTGACTCTCCCTTTGAGTCTACTGACTCCCTTTGAGCATGTTGTCCCTTTGA
Organism: Picea engelmannii; assembly: GCA_009831015.1. NCBI lineage: Eukaryota > Viridiplantae > Streptophyta > Pinopsida > Pinales > Pinaceae > Picea > Picea engelmannii. The sequence goes on along the minus strand of ML786576.1, from coordinate 137,702 downwards.
TCTTTCTAACTCCCTTTGAAGTTAGACTCCCTCTAAATTTGTTGACTCCCTCCGAGTCTACTCAACCTCGGGAGCTACCTGCTCCCTGTCCACAATCACTCAGTCACTAATGGTTATGGATCACATAGGTTGTCCATTCTTCCTATACTCGTTTCTCTTTCTAACTCCAAGACCACTGTTGTGTCTAAGCTAGATCCTTTAGGCATGAAACAGACATATCCATCCGGAACAAAACTACATATCCCTTCTCCTCTATCACCGAGACTCGGAGCACACTCCTAGCACCCATAACACATTTTCCACTCACAACACATCTCCTAATTCAATCCAGAATACTATTGTTCCAAATCCTTGTACTATATGCCTGGTCCCTATACCAAGCTCCACATACATACCTAAGTTAGACTATGTGAAGCTCTCGAACAAATCTTGTAGTCGTGTCATATGTTGGTGGGGATTCCATTATATAAGAACCATGCAATCCTCCAAGGCAAGCATCCCACTTACCTAGCTCACGACCAACCAATGAACTTCTACTCAAGTCCATCATCCATGTCACAAAAATTTCTGTGTCTACACAAGTACTACAACTGAACATGTGTCCTCTCTCTGAAACAATCCCAAAATGAAGTTGGACACTCAGTCTAGTTCACTCTAGACCTTTGCAACTCATCTCTGCAAGTATCCTCATCCTCCTGGGTCAAATACCTCATACACCATCGCACATGGATAATGTGCAACTCTCCAGCATGATGAGGACTCTATCTTGTCAAATTGCCATTTACGCGAAGCTATCTCATCCATGCCAAAGCACCCGAGTTGCACCCGTCACAACTCACTATGAAAAACTATCAGAAGTCCATCCACAGAGTTGGCAACCTACCACACAACATACTTCTAGGAACTAAGCTCTTCGTCAATCCACCAAAACTCCCAACCTGCCACACCATTAATAAGAAATATTCCACAACCCTTAATCTGAACGATCCGCTCCATGTCTCATACCAAAGACCATCTAACCTACTGCTACCTGCAACAATCACTGTAGTTCCCTCTTAGAGCTAGCTTCTTAACACTGCTACAACTCCCTCTCAAAACTTTCACCTAAGATCCAACTGCAATTCTCAAAACCTCAAGCTTTGATCCCATGTTAGATTCCAAGGTGCACCCAGATCGGTGCACACACACCTTAGGTATGGTCTAGGTTCTCAATAGTATATACGAAAGTACAATGTGAATTTTGAACATAAACACACTGAGATGCCTAACAACTTAGCACACCGGAAATAAATCAACAATTGAATCATACACAAGTACACAAGAAATTTATGCCCAAATTACTTGTTCTTAAACCTAAAACAAATGTGCTCTTGTACCAGGGACAATGGCCCAAACTCTTTACATAGAAAACATGCCAAAGTACAATGGTACACTTACAAGACTAAGGCTAAGTCCTTCCAGCCCTTGAACTATGGTCGAGTCCTTTCAGCCCTCGAGCTATGGCCAAGTCCTTCCAACCCTATATTTTCACCAACTACGGTCTCAGTCCCCTCTTCTACCCTGCAAAGTATTCTCTTTCCTTCTTACGGTCTGAAACAAAGGTTTACACAACCCCCTTTTCCCTTGACACATGCAACAGGGGGATTACACAACCCTCTTACACTTGTGGTCAAGTAACTAGGGCTATGGACCTCTCTTTGCATCCACAAATCTTCAATCTGTAATTGAATGAGGGGTTACCTAGTCTTACTTTTGCCTAGACCCTTCCAATAAGAGCTTAATGTATCCCTCCAGGCCATGGTCTGAGGTTCTATGGCTACGGACTAAGTCACTAGGCCCACGACCTCTCCAATCATTCCCTACACAGGCATGCTGGCCTTTCCATGGGTTGTGGCTTGTGTAGCGGCCATTATAAGGGTCACGTGCCCTCCCTTTTCTTTTCTGACAACTGCTACACCTAGTTTCCAAGTGAACAGGATTAGGACTAAGGTTCGAACCTACCTAGCCCCTTATTTTCTGCACTAATCCACAAAGAAACAACCCCAAAATATATCCCTATACTTGGACTGAGGTTTGACCTCTCCTCTCCAGCTGTAGAACATACAAGTTCCCCAAAAAACAACAACGAGGTTCTCTCACTTAGATGACTTCACTAGGGTTCCATACTCGGGCCCTCTCCAAGCTGTATACCACAAAAAATACTTCAACCACATGCTTACTTGGCATGCTCTATGAGACTGAGGCCTACTTTCCCTTCCCATGGTTGACTGAGGTCACCAAGAATCCTACACACATGTCACCACAATCTTATCCACAAGTATTAAATGTCACATCATCCTTAATTTTCTTTTATATACAATTCCAAGGGTGAGTAAAAGCCCTGAAAGTAACTCTACATTAAATTAGAATATTCAATTCCTTCATGTGGGTGTGAAACCCAAACACAAGCCCACAAATCCCATCATGAATCCCATGAATCCCTAGCTTCATTCCAAAGGCATTTTCACCGAAACAAAAGTGTAGTGAGGTGCCAACGAAGATTCCCACATGCCTGACACCCAAGGCTAATTGTGGGAATACCTCACAAAGCTACAAACCATCAACATTGTTGTTGCAGTTTGTGAAACATGATAAAAATGCCATGCAACTAACAAATTTTTTTAAAAACACCGATGCAACCAATTAAACATACACACAACATCATACAAATACCAAAGAACTCAAAATAAAATGCATGACAAATTAAACCCACTATTAAAACTAGAGAACAAAGATAAAACACTTATCTTTGTAAGCAAATGTGCAACTGGCTGCAGATGACACATGTTCCACCCAATCGTAGACTTGCTACTCCAAATCTCAATTGCAATTCACCCCCAAGTTGGGGCTATGAATCCACAAGAAAGGATGTCTCCTAAGGGTGTCTACTATTCACTCTCAGACCAAAAATAACCCACAACATGTTGATTTCCTACAACCATCCCAATCCACGAGCTCTCTTTGTTAGGGACGTAACCACCCTAACCCCTAAAGTAGGTAGAATAATATATTTCCATGTAATAAAGGTCAATATTAATAAGGCCTAGCAATAAGGAGGAATAAGTCAAATGTAAGAAGACCTAATAGAAGCTTTTACTTCTAGAAGGATCTTCCTCTAGATTGTTCTTTTGGATAGATAGATTTAGTATAAATAGGAGTAGAGGGTATGAGAAGTTTTGTCTTGAACAATTATTGTAATAGAGCTCTTCTCTACTAGAGGTTACCCCCTTGAAGAGGCAACTGAACCTTGTTTCTTATTAATAAAGGTATAATTATGGTGTTGTGGTTCCATATAATTTGTTGTTTTGTTGTTATTTCTGTTGTATTTCCATATTTTGTTGCTATCTCGGTGTTATTCTCTGCATTATTTTTCTTTTATGCTAATATAATAGACCTAGTACCTTACACTCTTTCCCCTCAACCTACACAACCCAAGGAATGGGATCCCCTTCTTTTCCACATAGTCCCTTGGGCTATCCTATTTCCCTCGAGGGCTCCAACATAGGTTGGCTAGGAAATCTCTCTTGTTGGGGACTCCAGGGATGCCAGTTGCAAGAGGAAAAGCTCACAACATCAAGCTCATTGGTTCTTACACATAAATCTCACTATACAGGCCTAACAACCTACTTCTCCATGCAATTACAACTCCAACAATATGCCCACAAATCCCACCATGTCTATCTTCAAGCTCCAACACTCAACACACTCTTGTTGTCCCAAAAACTATTTGTAAAAGCTACCTAAAATACCCATTTGAATTTCCCTTTTACCCATGCAAGTTGACTCTCACATTCCCCAACATTGATTGTACTCAATAACTATGTGAGGTGACTTTTCGCTGCAACCCTCTTACATGTATTCAATGATTGGGGCTTTGATACACTCAAAAGGAAAATAGAAGGTTCATTTAAAAATAATCATTTTAGGAAGTGGAATGGGATTAATAGACATGGGTAATTCTCCCCCTCTGGATCACCCTCTCTTGTGGAAACTTAACCCCCATGACTCCATCTGTGTCCATTTGCAGTCGACGATATATTTTGTTTTATTATTTTTATATATAATGTTTACATATTACATTGTTGGGCCCGTGGCCATACATTGTATTTACATTATACATCGCTAAACCAAGGATTAAAATCAAGGATGCTACATTCCCCTCCCTCTACAATTTGCATTGACCTCGGTGCACAACACCATACCAATATACATGTACAAAATTCTACATCATAATACTTGATATTTTTGCAAGTTCACAACTCCTGCAACAATTCCAACCAATAATATCTCGTTCCCCTCAACTTACACAACCCAAGGAAGTGTACCCCCTTCTATGCATCGTAGTCCTTCAGATTGTACCATTCTCTTTCTAAGGCTCCAAAAGAATCCAGACAAGAAGTCTCCAAGTTTTGGCTCCAGGAACTCGAGCTGCCAAAATGGAGCCTTTCACACTTATATACAAATGTACATTCACTTTTATTCAAAATTTACAAAAAATTGTAAGTACTCCTCTCGCATGGTCTTCTTGCGATCCCACACGACGTCTCCAAGATTGTAGTAGGTCCATTGGACCTTTACAAGGTTGATGACATTCTTCTTGAGCATTTTGAATTTACAGTTTAGGATGCGCCCTACCCAAGACAAGTAATGACATATAATTAATCAGAGGAAATTGAAGCTTTTCACCTTCTCTAACCATACTACTAGTGATCATTGCTACTTCAACAGGGTCAACCTTAGGGCCATGAATATACAACACTAACAAATAAGGAGAAGCATTAGGGAAGGGGAATGGCACTTACAAGGGCTCAAAGAGGAATACCTAGAGTCTTTTACGACTCCTTTCATGTTCCATGTGAGGTCTTCTACTTCCATTTCTACCATAACCTCTCTGAGAGAGCCAACTTGAATATCCCTTAATGGTGATACACTTGGCATTGGAATATTACTTCTTCCTTCATCATTTCGATGCTTTAATGTTGATTGTTCCTCAAGTTCAAGGATCTTATTTCCCACCTCATCTTCTAAGAATTTGACAACTTTCTTGTAGTAGCATACTCCTTATGTCTAAAGGTCAATTTTTCTTTCTTCAGTGAACATAGGATCTCCCATCAGTGCATTCATACTTCAATTAGCTATGTTTATGAAAAAAACTTGATGCAGGAGCATCCACACGAGCATCTACAACTCATCAAGCGAGCCAGCATGGAGCGGAGAACAGCTAGACATCGCCAGCACATATTACTTTTGAATACTTTGGAAAGTTGTTGCGCCGCCATTTAAATGAAGGCATTCATAAGAAGCGCACTTGTACTATATAATAAATAAGAAGGCATTTAATAGTGTTAATGCTGTTAGATAGGGATTTTATTGTAGATTTGATGGATAGAGATTTCGAGAGGGAAAACGGAATATAGGCACCCTCCTTTGTGTTATTATTCAATTAGCATCAGATTAACATTCAGGGGCAAGAAGAGCAAGCAGAGAACTGCTGAAGGATCCCCATGTACAGATATTGAATTAATAGGAGAGCTTTGATTCAATTTCATGGCTGTGATCATTCTCTGTGTGTTGTTGATATTATGCTGTTGCATATTTGCTTCTTGTTTTGCCTATTTTCTATATGCTGCATATGTGATTGCATGGCAGGTTCGAAATCCGAGGAAATGAGAGAATGAGTTTCAATCGTTTCTCTGTCTAAGCCAGGAGATTCCTGCATAGAGTGCAGTGGAATTCCTCTGCATAGAGTGCGTTGAGGAAGTTGGACAGTTAAACTCTCATCTTTGTTTGCCAGAAGTTGTGTTGAGTTATTCAAACCACGCAGGTGAAGAACAGGTTGAATTGAAGTCTCAGAGGCAAGCCTGAGAAAAAGAAGACAGGAAGTCTTGATTCAACTCCATGGACGCGTTTATTCTCTGTGTGTTGTTGGCATTATGCCTTTGCATGTTTGCTTCTTGTTATCTGTTTCTTTCATATGCTGCGTATGTGATCTTATGGAAGAATTGAAATTAGAGTGATTCTGAGTGAAAAGTTGATGAAAGCTCAGGAGGGAGAGTTCCTTACAAGTATTGTGGAACAGACCCAGGAGAAGCCCTGACCGGGAGTAGCTTCAGAGCAAGAGGACTCTTCAAGAGGAAGAGAATCGGCGACTTGAACTTCTGAGAGAGAGTTAACTTTCAAGCGCAAGTAGAACCCTTTTGCCATCGCATATCGGCACATCGGGGTTGGCGAGTGCAAGAGTTACATGCACGTCGATATTGCGAGTAGTGATCCCCAGATTCCGTGGGAGCCGTCAATTTTGCGGAAGGACGGGTGGCACGTGTTCACGGGACATTGGGTCTCGGGAGTTGAAGAGCAAGCGACCGGTTTCATAAGTCGCGCCTTCGTGAGGAGACGAGATAGCGATACTCGGGTATCGGCGACTCGGGCCTCGGAAGTCGAAGTGAAGTTGATCTGAACTCGCGAGAAGCGAAACCACGGGATCGCGAGATCGTGAGTCTCGGCATCTCGGCGTATTGGGTATCGGGAGTTGAAACCCCGAGTGGTTGGTAGCGCGAGAGGCGAAGTCCCGATCTCCCCGAGGAGAAGAAGAGGGAGGATAGAGAAGGGTGAACTGTGGGTGCAGAGAATCCGATAGGAGGAGAGAAGAACCGTCGAGTTCTTCGGGCCCGTGGAAAGAGAAGGTCCTGGTGTGAGCGGCTGTGCCGTTGAGGGCAGCTTGCGTCAGAGTGGTATCAGAGCTGGGAAAAAAGTTCTCTTTGATCAGGTAGCAGAGAGAAGAGGATTCCGCCATGCCGCCCAGGAGAGAAAGGCAGTCTCCTGATCGTGAGGACAGGGATGTCCGAAGAAGGGGTAGACCGGCGGGGAATCCAGAGATGGAACGTCAAATACGAGATCTCAGGGTGAGACTCGAAGAGATGGAGACCACCCAAAGGCGCGGAGCTGGCGCTGGGAATCTTAGTGATTCCGAGGTGGAAGAGGAAGCTGGATGCGATGCCGAAGAGGTCATAACAGAATATGCCTTGACAGAAAGGCTGATCAGAGCCATTTCGAGGATGAGCTCGAAGACAAAGATGGACATTCCCGTCTATGAGGGGAGTCTAAATGCTGAGGAGCTGCTGGATTGGATCCGAGCACTCGACACCTATTTCGATTATGAGGACATCGAAGAGGACAAGAAGGTAAGACACGCGGTCACCAAGCTGAAGGGCCACGCGACCTTATGGTGGGATGAATTGCAGGTTGATAGGCGCTGCAAAGGCAAGCAAAAGATCAAAAGTTGGGATCGGATGATCGCCAAGATGAAGGCGAAGTTCATTCCCAGAGACTATCAGATCACTCTGTTCAGGCGCATGCAGAACCTGAGGCAGAAGTTGATGACGGTGAAAGAGTACACCGAGGAGTTCTACAGGCTCAACATTCGAGATGGTCATCGGGAGAGTGATGACGAAAAGGTGGCAAGGTATCTGAATGGTCTGAGGTATGACATTCAGGAGGAGTTGAGCATGCTGACCATCCGGACAGTTGAGGATGCGTACCAGATGGCTCTAAAAGCTGAGGAGAAGCTGAGCCGCAAGCAAGGACAACGAGGGCGAGGCAGAAGCCAGCCAAGAGGCAAAGCGGTTGCCCAGAAAGAATTTCAGAAGCCCAAGGAGGATTGGCAGAGGCCTCAAGGAAAAGCTGAAAGAGGTGGAACCTCACAGCAGAGGCAACAATATGCTGAGCCGAGGAGGCAGCATACCGAGCAGGGTGGTGGATATGCTGACGCCAACACATTTCCTCGTACCCGAGGTAGAGGAAGAGGACGTGGAGGAATTATCACATGTTTTACATGTGGAAAAGATGGACACAAAGCTGTTGACTGTCCCGACAGGAAAATGGACAAAGGAGGAACTCACATCACTGAGGCGCAGAGGCGTGATGCTGAGTCAGAAGATGCTGACAACGGAAGATCGCTTGGGACGCATAAGATTCTTTTGACACCTGAGAAAGAGGTGGACAACTCAGTGCAAAGGAGCAGACTGTTCAGGACGGCTTGCACAGCCAAGGACAGGAAATGCAAAGTCATCATTGACAGTGGGAGCACTGATAATCTCGTTGCAACTGAGATGGTGGAAAAGATGGAGCTAGAAACAACTAAGCACCCGAGTCCATATAAGGTCTCGTGGTTACAAAAAGGACACCGGGTAAGTGTCACTAAACAATGCTTAGTTAAATTTAAAATTGGGAACTATCATGATGAGATTTTGTGTGATGTTATTCCCATGGATGTATGCCACATACTGCTGGGTAGACCATGGCAGTATGATAGAAATGTTGTTCATGATGGGAGGATGAACACGTACACCTTGGAGAAGGATGGGAGACTCCATAGGTTGCTTCCGATAAAAGATAAGGAAATGAAGCCGGAAGTGAGCAACACAATACTTCTCATGAGTGGGAAAGAGCTTCTCACAGAGATGGAGAAGAATGAAGATCCACAATTCTTTGTTGTCAGGAAGCCGAGGGTTGTCTTGACAAGCACAAGAGTGGACGACTTGCCCGAGGAGATTCAGGAACTGCTTGGAGAGTTCGCTGATATCATCGTGGACGAACTACCTCGTTCGTTGCCACCAGTGAGGAGTGTGAGTCACCACATTGACCTCATACCCGGAGCAAGCTTGCCGAACAAGGCAACATATAGGTTGACACCTCAGGAGAATGAGGAAGTCAAAAGGCAGGTACAAGATCTGCAGGATAAAGGACTGGTCAGGGAGAGTCTCAGCCCGTGTGCTGTTCCGACAGTACTGAGTCCGAAGAAGGATGGAGGCTGGAGGATGTGTACAGACTCCAGGGCGATAAATAAAATCACCATCAGGTACAGATTTCCACTGCCGAGAATGGACGATCTGATGGATTGCCTAAGTGGGGCAAACTATTTTTCGAAGATTGATCTCAAGAGCGGATATCATCAGATCCGAATGAGAGAGGGAGATGAATGGAAGACGACATTCAAAACAAACGAGGGTTTGTACGAATGGCTGGTCATGCCGTTTGGGTTGACAAACGCGCCAAGCACATTTATGAGGCTGATGAATGAAGTCCTGAGGGAATTCATTGGCAAATTTGTGGTCGTGTACCTGGATGATATACTGATTTTCAGTAAGACCAGGGCTGAACATTTGAGACATTTGGCCATTGTGATGAGAAGACTACAGCAAGAGAAGCTGTTGATAAATTTGAAGAAGTGTTCGTTTATGCAGACAGAACTCATTTATTTGGGCTTTGTAATCTCGGCAAATGAATTGAAGATGGATCCTGAGAAGGTGAACGTAATCAGGAATTGGCCATCGCCGAGAAATGTTTTTGAGGTAAGGAGCTTCCATGGACTGGCTAGTTTCTACCGAAAGTTCATTCGAAATTTCAGTGGAATCAGCGCAGCAATGATGGACACTGTGAAGAAGCGGCATAAAGTTTTCCATTGGACAACAGAGGCTGAAAGGAGCTTCAATCTGTTGAAGTGAAAGATAACGGAACAACCAATTCTGGTGTTGCCTGACTTCCAGAAAACATTTCAAGTGAAATGTGATGCCAACGGATATGCTGTTGGAGGGGTCTTGAGTCAGGATGACAGGCCTGTAGCATATTACAGCGAGAATCTGGATGATGCAAAGCTGAAATATTCCACGTACGATAAAGAGTTCTATGCCATCATTCATGCATTGAAGAAGTGGAGGCATTATTTAATACCCAAGGAGTTCGTATTATACAACGATAATCATGCGTTACAGTTTGTAAGTCAGCAGGAGAAGCTGAACCAAAAGCATGCGAAGTGGGTGGAATACATGCAGAATTTCACGTTCGTGATCAAGCACATTTCGGGAACTGCCAACAAAGTAGCAGACGCTTTGAGCAGGAAATGTTTATTTCTGCAGGAGTTCAGGGTCAAAACCTTGGGTTTTGAAAACTTGAAAGATATGTATGCAGGTGACGCAGACTTTGCAGAAGCGTACGAGGCAGCTGAGAATCCAGTTCTTAGGGACCGAAGTCCATGGCTGGAGTATATGATCCAGGATGGATTGCTGTTCAAAGGCAATCAATTGTGCATTCCAGATTGCTCTATGAGAGAGAATTTGGTGCGGGAAAAACATAGTGGAGGCTTAGCAGGTCATTTTGGGCATGACAAAACATTCGCCAAGCTGAGCAAATCATATTATTGGCCGGGGATGCACACCGATGTTAAAAAGTTTGTTGACAGATGCAGGATATGTCAACATGCGAAGGGCTGAAAACAGAACACATGGTTCTACCAGCCGTTGCCTATACCAGAGAGACCATGGGAGGCAATTAGTGTGGATTTTGTGTTGGGTTTGCCGAGAACACAACGAGGAGTTGATTCCATCTTTGTGGTGGTGGACAGGTTTTCGAAGATGGCACATTTCATACCGTGTCATAAGACCAGCGATGCAACCCACATCGTAAATTTGTTTTTCAAAGAGATTGTGCGATTGCATGGATTGCCCAGGAGCATAGTCTCGGATCGCGATACGAAGTTCATAGGTCATTTTTGGAGGATGCTATGGAAGAAGTTAGGGAATGACTTGGCATTTAGTTCTGCTTACCATCCGCAGACAGATGGGCAGACCGAAGTGGTCAACAGGAGCTTAGGAGATCTGTTGAGAAGTCGGGTGACAGAGCATCACAACAGTTGGGATCAGATCCTACCACAGGCAGAATTTGCGTACAACGATTCAGTGAATCGGAGTACCGGTAAGAGTCCGTTTCAAATTTTGTATGGGACACAGCCGAGGGGAGTTTCTGAGCTCAGGGAGCCAGGACAGGCTGAAACTAGCAGCGCAAGGGCTGAAGAGTTCACTGAAGCAATGCAAGAACTTCACACGCAGGTGAAACAACGACTGCAGAGGGCGAATCAGGAGTATAAGCACCGAGCCGATCAAAGGAAGAGGCAACTTCAATTTGAAGTTGGAGATATGGTTCTGGCGCACCTGAGAAAAGAAAGGTTCCCAAGGGGAACATACAACAAGCTCAAGATGAAGAAAATTAGGTCATGCAAAATTCTGAGGAAATTCGGCGAGAACGCGTATGAGCTTAAATTGCCCGAGGGCATCGGGATATCTCCGATTTTCAACGTTTCAGATTTATACTCATACAGAACTAATGAAGCAGAAGCTGGAACTAAAGAACCAGTGGTCCAGTGGCAGAAGCAGATGCCAGTAGCAGAAAAACCTCAGATGGAGTGCATACTGGATAAACGAGCAGGCAAAAAGACCAGGAGAAAGCAGTATTTTGAATACCCGGTGAAATGGAAGAATCACCCAGTAGAGGATGCCAGCTGGGAGACAGAGGCAGTTATACAGAAGCATGGACACACCGTGCAGGAGCTCATGGACGGGAGCCCATGAAATCTTTTTGAGCCGAGGAGTATGATGCAGGAGCATCCACACGAGCATCTACAACTCATCAAGCGAGCCAGCATGGAGCGGAGAACAGCTGGACAGCGCCAGCACATATTACTTTTGAATACTTTGGAAAGTTGTTGCGTTGCCATTTAAATGAAGGCATTCATAAGAAGCGCACTTGTACTGTATAATAGATAAGAAGGCATTTAATAGAGTTAATGCTGTTAGATAGGGATTTTATTGTAGATTTGATGGATAGAGATTTCGAGAGGGAAAACGGAATATAGGCACCCTCCTTTGTGTTATTATTCAATTAGCATCAGATTAGCATTCAGGGGCAAGAAGAGCAAGCAGAGAACTGTTGAAGGATCCCCATGTACAGATATTGAATTAATAGGAGAGCTTTGATTCAATTTCATGGCTGTGATCATTCTCTGTGTGTTGTTGATATTATGCTGTTGCATATTTCCTTCTTGTTTTGCCTATTGTCTATATGCTGCATATGTGATTGCATGGCAGGTTCGAAATTTGAGGGAATGAGAGAATGAGTTTCAATCGTTTCTCTGTCTAAGCCAGGAGATTCCTGCATAGAGTGCAGTGGAATTCCTCCGCATAGAGTGCGTTGAGGAAGTTGGACAGTTAAACTCTCATCTTTGTTTGCCAGAAGTTGTGTTGAGTTATTCGAACCACGCAGGTGAAGAACAGGTTGAATTGAAGTCTCAGAGGCAAGCCTGAGAAAAAGAAGACATGAAGTCTTGATTCAACTCCATGGACGTGTTTATTCTCTGTGTGCTGTTGGCATTATGCCTTTTCATGTTTGCTTCTTGTTATCTGTTTCTTTCATATGCTGCGTATGTGATCTTATGGAAGAATTGAAATTAGAGTGATTCTGAGTGAAAAGTTGATGAAAGCTCAGGAGGGAGAGTTCCTTACAAGTATTGTGGAACAGACCCAGGAGAAGCCCCGACCGGGAGTAGCTTCGGAGCAAGAGGACTCTTCAAGAGGAAGAGAATCGACGACTTGAACTTCTGAGAGAGAGTTAACTTTCAAGCGCAAGTAGAACCCTTTTGCCATCGCATATCGGCACATCGGGGTTGGTGAGTGCAAGAGTTACATGCACGTCGATATTGCGAGTAGTGATCCCCAGATTCTGTGGGAGCCGTCGATTTTGCGGAAGGACGGGTGGCACGTGTTCTCGGGACATCGGGTCTAGGGAGTTGAAGAGCAAGCGATCGGTCTCATAAGTCGCGCCTTCGCGAGGAGACGAGATAGCGATACTCGGGTATCGAAGACTCGGGTCTCGGAAGTCGAAGTGAAGTTGATCTGAACTCGCGAGAAGCGAAACCACGGGATCGCGAGATCGTGAGTCTCGACATCTCGGCGTATCGGGTATCGAGAGTTGAAACCCCGAGTGGTTGGTAGCGCGAGAGGCGAAGTCCCGATCTCCCCGAGGAGAAGAAGAGGGAGGACAGAGAAGGGTGAACTGTGGGTGCAGAGAATCCGATAGGAGGAGAGAAGAACCGTCGAGTTCTTCGGGCCCGTGGAAAGAGAAGGTCCTGGTGTGAGCGGCTGTGCCGTTGAGGGCAGCTTGCGTCAAAACTGCAACAAAAAGGGACCCTTACATACTCAACAATAATATGAGTGTATCTCTAAGAGGCTACAACAATATCCTTGTTGTCAAGAAGCCGAAACCATAAGTCCATATCAAAAAGAATGCGGGGCATGGATTTCGCCATCGAGATATTTGACTCTTCATTAAAACCCAAAAAAACTACTATACTATTACCTATTTCCCTTGTCATATGATGTTCTACATCTCTAGAGGCAGGGTCAACAACTTTTCCCATATGTGATGTATGCTTACCCCTTTCGTCCTTGAATAAAAACAAGGAGTCAAGTGTTCAAGCTTTAACATTAACAAACCCCAAAACCATGGCCCCATTTTGACCTGATCTAAATCTTGCTCATTTTCAAAAACTAAGGTCATCCACCCTTTATAAAGAATGTGAAATACTTTACTGACCTAGTCCTGTAGGGTTCTCTCCACCATGACTTTACAAAGAAATATTCCAACCATATTTTTTCTTGCATTGCGATTATTTGGCTCAACATGACATTTCCCTTGACAACCATTGGCCTTCTCAAACCTTAGCTAAATACACTCCATCGTACCACTTGAAAATCAATTCTTAATAGACAATATCCACAATCTATAGAAGATTTTCCAAGAAGTTCCTCTAATTGAGGTCCTTTCTATAATGTTCCCCCAACCCAACCGAGGGACATTACAATGCTGAATACACATAAAAACAAAATTGTTGCTAACTAAAGTAATTATTTTACTGTTAGCCAATTTCCTGTAGCTTACAATTACGAATTTAAAACAGGTTTAGCTACTCTCTATAACCATAAAATAGATGCATCTAAAACAAACCAAATTAATATGAATGCAACTTAATCATTCACAAAACAACATATAAATCATTCTTAAATACACAGAGTTCATGCATAACAATAACACATGTAAATAACACGACAACAAGATATATCACTTATCTTTCAAATCTGTTGTGCAACCAACTGCTTGGAACAGACGTTCCACCCAACCATAGACTAACTATTCCAATTCTCAATAACCAGTCACCCTCGAGCTGAGGCTAGTAATCCACAAAAGAGGATGATCTCTCACAGTCTACCTACAGCTCATAAAACTCATAACCCAACTGATATTCTCCTACAACTATCCCAATTTTTCTACCATCTCTCTTCCTCCTGACCTGCCCAACCCAAGGAATGCGCCATTCGTTTACCAAGGATAACCCACGATATGTGCCATCCATTTATAATGATTTAACCAAGGAACGTGCCATTCGTTTATCAGGGTCTCTCCGGAATAGGAAGCTAGGAATCTCTTAGTTGGAAACTCAAGGGAACTTGTTGTTAGGAAAACTACCGTCAAACCAACAACAAACACTTGTTGTTACGGTGCAACTCACTCCAGGGTTCACTCTTCAGGCCTGACAACCTGGCTCTTCAATCTTCAGCTACAAAACGATCCAAGTACGTTCCAACTTGCTCTAGAATCCGCCCTCCATGGATGCACCAACTTCAAGCTCTCTTTCTTGCTCTCTACTTTCTCTCATGCACAAACACTTCATGTCTAAGAACTGTTGTCCCAACCCATACAAATTTACACCCTTTGGCTTGCCTTTATTGACTCACACTCTTCCCTAGTTAATTGTACTCAACCCCCATGTACCCAATAACTCTGGGATGTGACCACTCACACCCACCCTCTTACATGTATTCAATGATTGGCTTTGGGAAAACTCAATTAGAAATTGGAAGGTTCATATACAAATGACAATTTTAGGAAAATGGGTTGAACTAATATAGATGGGTATTTCCCCCTTGGACCCCTCTTGGTCATTATCCTAGACAGTCCCCCCTCTTGTGGATTAATTTAGCCCCCATCTCTTGTCTATGTCCCCTAGCAACTGGCATCACATTTTATTATTAAAACATAGAGATACAATTCACATATTACATTGCTTGGCCATAACCACATATTATATCCACATAAGCATTAATTAAACTGAGGATTATAGTGGGGATGTTACATTCCCCCTCCCCTACAATTGTGCGTCGTCCTTGGTGCACACTATGTAGATATACATATATGCAAATTTACATCACAATACTTATAAATAAAATTCTACAATTTCACAACTCCAGTAGCAATTCCAACCATAATCTCATGTTCCTCTCAACTCACTGACCTAAGGAATGCACCATTTGTTTATCAAGGCTAACCCAAGGGATGTACCATCCGTTTATCAGGGCTAGGACTTTGAGATGTGGTTCCAGAACTCTAGTTTCTCAAAATGGAGTCTCACATTCTGTTTTCTTCATTCTGGTATTTAACCCACATGTTTTCCTCATGCTCCCATGTAGCATCTTCAAGACCGTAGCAGGTCCATTGAACCTTTACCATCCCTATGGATTTGTTCCTGATCACTTTGAATTTTCAGTTCTGGATGAATATTGGTTGCACCTGGAAATGCCTTTCGTGCTTCACTTGGATCACATTCCAATCAATTATGTGGTTAGGATATGGTACATACTTCGTTAATAATGATACATGAAATACATTATGCATTCTCATGGATGCAGGAAATGCTAGCATGTATGCAACTGACCCTATCTTTTCCAATATTTCAAAAGGTCCATAATATCTCGCT